>PVJO010001361.1:12962-176025 GCA_004026905.1 Hystrix cristata | reverse complement strand
TTTCTCTCCACAGGGCTCTATCCTGAAAGGAAGCTTTGCTTGTTTAAGAGGCCCAGACACCTCCAGTGCCATGTGACTTTCTGTGGGCCTCACCGTCAGTCATGAACTGATGATTGTCCACTTCTGCCTCACTTTAAATTCTCTCATTGGACCATCGTGGTCTTCTGGGTGTAGTTGTTAACAGGGGTCATTTGGTTTGCAGAATAGATATAATCATGCTCCTTTCTGGCTTTTTCTGTTCAGTCATTGTTTCTTCGGTTTTGTTGCTGTAGTGGTTTGTCCCCATCTACCCAAATTCTGAGGTCAATAATGAGACATTTCAGCCTAATTTTTTGTAGGTATCTAAGGTTTTAGGTTTGCTATTTTACTTGTTGTTGATATATTTAAAAAAAAAAACCTTCCAGATTTTTGATTAACTGAGCTAACAGTTGGATTGCCAATTTAGATCTCATTGATTAGCTTTGTTGCAATATAATAGATTTGTTAGCTGCTTTGTTTATAAATTGAAAAGTCCAGATAGTTCCATATGGTTTTATGAATTGATGCTCAACACTCTTAGTTTCATGTAGATTTTTCTTCTCGAACTTTATGGCATGTTAAATTGATGTTTCAGGCATGAGAGGAGACTGGAATTGCAGGTAGTAAAAGGAAATGTATGTAACTCAGATTCATTCAAGTATAAATTAATTTCTCTACTCTCAAAAGTTTTAGCTTTCTCCTCTTCGTTCTAACTTCTATTGTATCATCAGTTTATTTGATAGGTTTTTAAGAAGCATCTTAAACTTTTGTTTGAAATTTGTCCTCTTGAAAGTTAAGAAAGCAGGAGCAAGTGTTAGCCTAGGTAAAGTGAGCTTTTTGGAGTGTATTGTTAGGCTCTTTTCACCTTGTAAAGGAAGAAACAAGAATCATATTATTTGTTTAGGTTAGATACTTGTACTATTTTTATTTAGTTCAAATTTGAGTTAAAAATCTCTATAATAAGAGGTCAATTTATTTTAACTTCAAGCTTTTAGTGAGCCTCTTTTACTTTAGTGAGACAAAGTCCCATACCAAAAAAAATTAAGCCCCATCTCTGTTGGCTGGGTGTTGAGAGGAAACAAGTGTATACCAGTCTATAGAGGAGTCTTTGAGTAGAGAGGTGAGTGGAAGCAAGCCCTGTGTGCTTGGAGGGGGTCCAGTGGAGTTCAGTGGAAGTTGTTCCAGTTGTTCCCTACTATTGTGTTTACTTTGTCTGAACAATGTCCTGACTGCCACTCCTATTTTCAAACCTTCACAGTTCCCATCTTGCAGTCTCCATCTAGAACAGGGGTTGGTAAATTTTTATTTTAAGGGCCATATAATATCTATTTTAGGCTGTGTGGGCCAGAATCTCTGTTGCAAGTACTCAACTCTGCTGTTCTAGTGAGAAAGCTGCCATACACAAAGGCAAGACCTGTCTTCTCACAATATTTACAAAAACAGGTAGCAGAGTAGATTATGGCCTTTATGCCATAATTTGAAAACTCTTGCTCTGGAGTAGGACTCATAATGGAGAGTGAGACTTTGCCAAATCACTACACAAAAGGAACATTTAATTAAAATCCCAGTGTTGACCATTTTCATCTCAAGAGAGGAAATACCATTCAGATAGGAGGATCTTGCTTTGGGACCAATACTGGAGAATGGGTTATGGAGTATCCATGGGAGCAGAAAGAAACCATTTCTGTACACTCCTTCTTTATGTGCTATGCAAAGTTCTTTACCTTATTTATAGACTTTTATGTTCTGAAATTAAACAATATAGGCTCATCAATTCGTATCATTACATATGTACAGATTTTCATGCCAGTCATGCTTTTCATAAAAATTTTAAATGAAGTTTTAAAGGAAAATATTCAAAATATTTTACATTTTCCTACATCATTAGAACATTACACAACTCGTATTTAGTTTTCAGGATGCTTTAAGTGGAATGATTATAATTTAAGCAATAATCAAATTGTACAGAATTTTGTAGGTCTAATACAAATAAGATCCCAAGTCTTTGATGCACTGAGCAAAGTTTGGCTGGATGCCAGGACATGATCAGAGATGGCCTTTGCTTTTGAGAGGTGACATATTGTATGTTGCCTTGGCCAATCTCTACCTCAGCACAGAATGCTTACTTCCTACTTTCTGTTACTGAAAACTGTCATTTTCTTGTAGTAGGGCAGAAGAGGGAGTCAGCGTTTGGGATGCAGAATTACTGAAGAGAAATTGGTAAACAATTTATCTAGCCTGAAAGGCTCTCTATTCCTAGAGAAGAAATTTGCAAGACTAGGCTGGACAGAGATAATACAGCATATTTCAAAACTTAATCATAAAATTTTCATTGACCTGACTTGATACAGTATTACCCTATATAAATTTTCAGCTTTTAATCATAGGCTTAAAATCATCCATTCTCCTTTTGGGGCTGTTTTTGGGAGACTACTGGAATTAGCATGTTATTTTATGAAACTGTTTCTTTATTGTCAAAATAATTCATTTGAGAAAGGTTAGCATGACATTGTCCAGGAAGCTACTTGCTTAATAGAAGTCAATCAGGGACAAATTTTTATTACCTATCTTTACAACCTGTAACCTCAGTCACCATTTCAATAATGCTCAGCTTTTGTGCAATAATTGGAATTCTGGCAGCACAAGGAATTTACAAGTTGTGCGTGTCATCTGACCTAATAAGTGCTACCTTATTTTCTGTTCATTAAATTTCTAGTCTTCATGTATCTGATTTATGTGAGCAACCTACATATGAAGGTAATCATTCCTATTCATAAGAGATATTCCCAACAGTGAAAAGAGAAGGTATGAGCGAACAAGCAAAATTATATATATATATATATATATATATATATATATATTTCAATAATAAGACTTTTTTGTCTCAATTTTGGAAACTTATAATTGCTTTTCAATTTGTCTTTAATTGCCTTACTTCCCTGACCAGGTGCTGCAGATTCAAAATTTATTTACGAGTATACATTTTCCCTATGTATAGACTGAATTCACAAGTCCTCTTTGACTTCTCCTACGTAAATTACGAATAATGATCCTAAGTCTTATTCTTTCTTAGTTTCTTATTATAAGGTGTACTTATTTTTATTTCTGAGCATATGTGACTTTATTTTTTATACATTTAAGGAAAAGCTTTGGCTTCGAAATAACAGTCTAAGCATTATTGGTTCTAATGTTGATGGTCATTTGTGTCTTCATTCTGTACTTTTCTATGGGCCATGTCTTAGTTACATTTTTATTGCTCAAACAAAGTACCTGAAATGCACAACTTAAAGAGGAAATGTTTATTTTGGATCACAGTTTATAGAAATTTCAGTTCATAGTCAGCTGGCTGCAAGGCAGGGCAGCATAGCAAAGAAGCTTTTTAGTAAGATGAGATCCCGGTTTTTGATTCCTTGTGATATTTCCTAGGCAATTCCTATTTTCCTAGGCAATATTTCCTAGGCAAATTCCCAGGGATTTTGTTAAAGTCTTTGCCTACACCTATGTCTTCAAGAGTTCTACCTATTCTATCTTCCAGAAGTTTCATGTTTCTGTTTTAATATTTAGATATTTGATCCCTTTTGATTTTAGTTTAGTACATGGTGAAATTTATGTGTCTATTTTTAATCTTCAGCTCGTGGAAAGCCAGTTTTTCCAGTACAATTTATTAAAGAGGCTATCTGTTAGGGTTTGTGTCTAGATGTCCCTCCAAAGCATCATGTGGTCATAGATGGGTGTTTTCAGATGTGGCTGGATCTCGATTGTGTGTTTACTAAATTAATTCACTGTTTGGTTTGGCATAGTTCTGCTGGGATTAAGGATGTCATAGTAGGATTAAGGATGCTAGGAGGAAGGGTGGGAGTGCTACCCAACCTAAGGGCAGGTAGCCTGGATAAGAAATAAAAGACAGAAAGAGGCTTGTCTACCTTTGCTTGCCTTGCTGTCTTCTGCCTGTCTGCCATGCCACCTTGCCTTAGATCCACCTGATTATGGACTAAAACGTCTACAAACTGTGAGCTAAATAAACCTTTCCTCCTTTAACTTTGGGTGTTAGGTATTTTGTCTCAGCAACAAGAGAAATAACTAAGACACTATCTTTCTTCCAGTGGGGTTGTTTGGCCCTTTGTCAAAGTTAAGGTGGGTGAGAGTGTTTGGACTTGTATGTGCATCTTCTAATCTGTTCCTTTGGTCCTTGGGTCTGTTTTTTGCTTGTTTGTTTGTTTGTTTTTGCCAGCATGGTGCTTTTTTTTTTTTTAAATCACAGTAGCTTTGTAATATAATTTCTCATCAGGGGTTGTAATAGCCTCTGCTTTGCCTTTGTTGCCCAGAATTGCTTTTGCTCTTCTAGGTTTCTTCTGGTTCCAGGTGAATTTTAGGATTGTTTTCTCTAATTCCTTGAGGTATGCTATTGGTATTTCAATTGGGATTGCATTAAATCTGTATAACCATTTTGGGAGTATGGCCATTTTCACTATATTACTTCTTCCTACCCAAGAATAAGGGATAGCTTTCCATTTTCTGATATCCTTTGATACTACACTTGTGCTAAGCATTCTAGAGAACTAACTTTCCATTTGGAATCTAAATTAAGCAAATCATTTAATTTACCAGCCATCTCTATGTCTAAATTATTCATTTCACACCACTTTCAATATTTCACTATTAGTTGAAGTTTCTTAGAGCTCACAGAGTCTATGTTTACAGGTAGTCCAACCTATTTTTTATGACCCACATAGCTTCCTGGACATTATATACAATATTGTCCTACTTAGCAATTTTTAAAATTATTTCCAAACTTTTAGAAGATGTCTGAATACTATTGTGTAACAAACTATTAATATTCACTGAATGTTGGAGCTCTCACCTTTAATAAAACTTCATTCAAAGTATCCCTAAATGGTGACGGTCTGTGTTCTGTTTTCCTAGACTTTGGAGAAACTGTTTTCATTCCCCTCATGTCATCTGAACTGTCATATTTCTGACTGTCATTTTCAGTTATGTTAAAATTAGCTCTGATTTGCTGCAGATAAATTTTTATGACTCTGTTTATGATAGTTTCACTCATATCTCGAATATAATAAGAACGAAGATAATCTCTTTAATGAGGATAAGTCCTGATGCTCTGTGAGAACTTTTTTACAGAGATCAACAGCTAGACCACTATTGTTCCAATGGTTACTGGACCATGTTTTGTTGATTTTATGGTAACAATATGTCTTTCATTCTGCATCATTTTGTATGTTATAATCTACATGTCTTTATTTTTCTACTAAAGAACGTTTCAAAGCAATTTGTGAGCTCATAGATGAAAACATCTCTTTTTACATTTCTGGTTTCCAACAACTGAAAAAAAAAATGCTTTTCTTTACAAATGAAATAGACTCATCATACCCCTTTTCAGTAAACACTATTTCCAAACAAATACTGTCAACTCTGAATTTCAGATTTTTTCCATTTCCTTCAATGCTTTTGTGTGTGAGATCATTTATCTGTAACAGTTCCATAGCAAAATTCATTTTCACTCAAAAGAAGTGATTTCAACTGCATATGTGTCTTTTATGTGTTACAATTTTTCAAGAATTTTATTTTCTATTAGAAGTCTCTGGTTTTGTTTCCAATAATTATATCTGAGTATTAGGTATATGGAAGTTCATTATATTACTATACCTACTTTAGTGTTTGCTTGAAATTTTCCATAATGATATTTTTAAATGATGGATTTATTCAATTAATACTCACTAGTTATTTACTAAGAACAGGGCTTAAAAGAGCTTGGCAATGAGGGGGCAGAAGACTTGATCTTGAAAGCTTACGAATTCAAATAAATCCTTTAACCACTTTCAGGCTTGATTTTCTCATTTTTCTCATTATAATTTTGAAATCGATGATGCTTACCTGTCTTAAAAATTGTGGCAAATCAATACCAACATAAGCCAAACTTCTGAAAGTGTTATTGAATATTACCTGTTATTGTTCATTTAGTAATAGTTCTGACATTCTTTTTCCGTACCAGGCACTTTCACAAGGCACTCTATTTTATTCTCACAACTGTCTCGTGAAGTTAACATTCGATGCTCAGCTTTGGGCAAATAGGATCCTCAAAGCCTTGGTCTAGCGAGCCGCAGTGTAGAGATTGAACCATCCTGGCTGGTTTCCACCCTTAGGCCTCTTCTTCCCACTCTGGTCCACTCCCAGTTATCTCAGTTTTAGGATGAGAGGCAAGTGCAGGAAATCCACTTCAGGCCTTCTAAATGAGCCGCATGGTGTTATAAGTGGGAAAACCACTAAACTGTGTACAGTACTTTGTGCAAAAATACTCCTAAAAATACATCAACAGGACAACTGGAGAAAAATGAATATAAGCCAGATAGAAATTATGCATTGGGAAAAACAACATTTTGCTTCCAAAGTGAAATTAATATCTTTACCAGCTTTGTGTGAACTTAGTTCTCCAAAAGGCTAAGTGCTTCAAGAACAAGAAGGCACCCCATCCCATTTTAAAGCCCCAATATTGTTAATGAGCTTCCCTGTGCATATAAAAGGTGTCCTAATGACATCCATGCTGCAACATCGACCCTAGGGCAAGTACAGCTTTAGAGACTAGATTGCCATCAAATGCCTTTCTCTAGGGACTGATGATTACTCAAGTTGTCATTAATTCCCAATGTAATAAACTAATGCAAATAATTCTGTAAATTGCCTTCAAGTTCTGCTAACACCAGGTCATGTGTAAATACAGCTAATGGTAAGAAGCAAAGGACAGAGAACAGTGTCAGCATCAGCAGCATCTTTGACTACAGAGAATAATTCCATGGCACCAGTCTCAATTTAGGTCTTCTCTCCCACATCAGTAGTTCTGCATCACCAGTGATCAAAGCCATCAACTTGACAGAGAATCTAATGATGATAGGGTTTTGGGTACAAGTGCTTATATTTCTTTACTAAATCATTTTTATTGTTGAATTCTTGAACAAAATACGTTTTTAGCAAATTTCTAACAGCTTCAGCAATAGGAGTTTGGATGGCATGAATGAAGGATTAAGACGTTTTTGAGAGGTGCTGAGCTGTTGTGTACTGAAACTTGTCCTCATTATTTGTACGGATCCACAGACATGTACCAAGTCAGCTAAGAACCTGGTCAACCTTAGTATCTCCTATCATGCACATTTCTGTCCTTACCCTGTTATCAGCCATTCCTTAAGACAAGGTTTCTTTTCATTTTATTTTTAAATAACACATAGTACTTGTACATATTTGTGACTACAGTGTTATATTTTGATACATGTATACAACATGGAATGATTTTTTTCTTCTCTTCATAGGAAAATAGAAATTCAAAGTATCCTGGAAAGAAGGTACCCGTGAAATAAGCAATGGGATTCAATAAGGGGACTGCTAACCCACAACTAGACCAAATGCAGGGTTGGAGCTTAGTTGTATAATTTGCATGTTTGTATGAATGCAGAGGTGCCCGAGTTGCTTGGCAGGAGGAGGGAATGGTTATTAAGATTAACAGATTATCGAAGATTCAAATTGAGCATTCTTTCACTACTCCAGTGATATCCTTTTGATTCCACATTTCATGTCTCCTGACACACAGACAATTTTGCCAATTTTGCCTTTCTCATTGTGTTGCCACTTGGCTACCACTTTTTATAACTTACTAATAGAATAAACCAGAGGCCACTGTGAGCAAAGAGATTAACACAAGAAATGGCTTAAACATTGCATGGTTTATCTTATATAAGAAAACCAAAGTATAATATATAACTTAAAGGGGAAAATAAAAGATAGATAATAGGAAACAGGAACAATAGATCTTTTGCAAATGGGAAGAGGATCTTGAGATGGAGGGAAGGAAGAGGGGAAGGAGATATAAAAAGATTAAGATATATGAATATAATCATTATGTACTGTAAACATGTACTAGTAAAACATTTAAAAGGAAACAATTATAAATCACAGCCAGGGCAATTGATAGAGATATTTACATTTATAAAAATTGAGATTAAAAATGGGGAATGTAAGGCCTAATTTCTTTCTAACCCTAAGTCATCTAAATGAGCTCAGCCTCAGTTTCCCTGAGCTTAATGAAAAGTTTAGACAATTTATCACTATGGAAGGAGAACCTATACTGAGCGGGGTCAGTGACTGATGAGGACCCTCTATCTTGCTATAGCTGTTAGAGCAGTGTAAAATTTTAGGGATTATTATATACTAACACCAGACCTATGTTTATTTCACACTTGCACAGAGGAACTCAGCAAGGCAATTCTGTAAGAAAAGCCAGCTAATTCAATTAATGGAAAGAGATGTCTATCTAGTCAAAAAATTGTCTTTCCTTTTTTTTATAATGAAGGCAGATGAAGCACTAGTGTCAGTTTATAACAGAATGCAATGATTTGATAGTCCTCATTTGTATCATTTACTTTCTGAATAATTAAATTATTCCCTGATAGATTTTAAAGAAAACTTTTGTCATACATAAAAATTTTTTATCGCCAGTCACTTCCCATGTACATTAGTAAATACAGGGAAGACACTATGTAGGTCAAAGCATTGTTGGTTTGCTACAGACATGAAGTGAAAACAAGTGCATTTTTTACCTTCAGGGTGGCCTCATTGAATTTAAATACTTGAAATGAAGTTCTGAATTTACATAATTTACACTTACATAATTCACATGCTAGAATGAGGTTGGGGCAGAAAGAGTTTAGGAGCTGAATAAATCTTCAGCTCTGTTACTCACAAGCTTTTGTCTTTGTTCAAAATAATAATTACACTGACATTTGATTTCCTTGCCTGTAAAATGGGTGTTACAATCCTGTTATGAGGTAATGCAATGAGAGTTAGTTAATCCACAGGGAGCATTTGGAATATTTCCTGACATACATCAAACATTCTAAAAGGAGTAACTAAGGTCAGAAGGCTCATGAAACTTAAATTTCTAAAGTTTTACCAGCTTTGAAATGAAATCATTTATTGTCCCTCAGCTATGTTCTCTCAGGCTTTGGATAGTATCTACACTAAGTTCCCAGCATATGAGTGAGTTCCATTCCTGGAGAACATTTGTAAGTGACATTCGTCCACTAGTCCTACAAAGTGAATCTTGTAAACCTTTGATACAAATACACAATGTAAAGCATTAAAAAACTAAACACAGACACAAATACTGTAAATAAACTCTTTCTACTTTTACAGTTACCTTAAAATGGTGGTACTGTACAGTACAACAACTGGCATATACGGGATGGCATGGAGAGAGCTGACAAGAAGAATTATTAACTGGAGGAGGGAGGGTAGGTGGGAAATAGTGGAGCTGAAGGATCATCAGCAATAGGAGTTGGAGGGCAACATGGAATTTGGCCCACACCTGATGCTGTTGGAACTTAAGGATCATCAGCTACTGCGATTTGTTTGCATCTGCAAATGTTTGTCATGTGAGTCCACTTGTATCTGTGAAAGTTTGCAACTTGAATTTTTGTAAGTCGGGGACTTGCTGTATTATTTTTAACTATCCTGACTATACATTTTCCTTATTGTTCAAGTTCAATTTTATATGCTGACAAATGTAAAGGAAGTATCTGTGAGATGAAATTAGTCTATTTAGTTTCAGATAGTTAATTTAAAAATACAATTCAAATATCTGGCTTTCTCACTTTTAAGTCATTGAGGTTTTCTATCCTTCAAATTCTTAAAGTCTTCCCTTCACCTTAATTGTACAGACGTTTGCTGTGTCTACACACACACATACACACACACACATACACACACACACACACACACACACACACCCCAAATTAAAGCAAGATAGAGTCAATCATTCTGGCACACAATTTGTTGTATCTGATCAAAACTATAAAGCATTGATTTTCTTTTCCCTGAATCTTTTCACTTTATTTTTCCTGTCTCTCTGTTGTTTATGCAACACTACTAAACATCTAGAATTGAATCTTGGACAAATTTGCACATCATGCAATATTTCAATAGAGACATGTTGCAGGTCCCTGAGAGTCGCCTGTGTGTCTACTAAGCAGCCCTGTTTCCAAACACAGTTTTTTACAGCTGCCTTCTGCCTATCCATAGACTACCTCACCACCTGCAAGCAGGAAATCACACTAGGCTCCAGACACTGCATTCCTATCCACAGGATTCTCCATAATTCTGCTGCCTGCAGGAACTCAAATGAATTGATGGGTGACAAAAAAAAAAAAAAAGAAAAAGAAAAAAACTTTCAGAAACATGGAAAAAATAGAACTTTCTACAGATACTAACCAGATTAATCATTTATGTATTTTGCTTTTTCCCTCTTTTTCAAAAGAGTTTAAATTTAACAGATTCATTATATATAGTGAAGTGTTCAAGTGAGCCCTTGAACTTTTTTTAAGAGCCAAGAGGTTAGGCAACTGTTTGAATTTTATAAGGAAAAACAGATGTCATTTCAAACCCTCAAGCTAATGGAATTCCAGCTGTGGGAAGGAGTGAGAAGCACTGGTTTGCACTGATGCTACAATTCTTCGGTTAAACCAAAGATTTATTTAAAAATCCAATAGGTCAGTTTTCTTGTTTGTTTAGTAAATTCTATTTGGGGAGTATTAAATTGGGAAACCTAAAGGCTGTTATAGTAATTATAAATAGTGAACTTTTCATGAAGTGCCTTTGCTTTTATTCAGTGTACCAATTAGTTGAATCAACTTATTCAACAAACACTGAAGATAAAAAAATTATCACTATAGAATTTGGGATGGATGGGAACAAATTCTATATAGTGTATTATAAAACAAGTATCTCATTCAACATGTTGTCATCACCACATACCTTGTTCCCAAATATGTCTGATAATTAGTAACTTGGGATGGAGCTGCCAAAAAATTCTGAAATCAGAATATCCCAGGACAAAGTCTGGGAATCTGCACTTTTAAAATCTTCAAGTATTTTTGATGGTCATGCCAATATGAGAATCATTAATTCACACAGGGGATTTGTCAATTACTGGGTTAAAATTTGTTTTCTTTCTTTTTTTTTTTTTTTTTTTTTTTTTTTTTTTGGTGCTGGGGATCAAACTCAGGGCCTTGTGCTTGCCAGGCAAGGACTCTACCTCTTGAGCTAAGTCCCAACTCCAGGTTAAGTGTTTTCTACATTAGGATTCTGAGTCCCAGAGGGATGAGGAAGCATTTGAAATAAGCACATCCTAACTTGATTTCAGGCCCACGGCACAAGGTACATCTGTGGTCTCCAGTGCCTCCTGGAGACACCAGCTTTCTAACTGTAAGCCTATACTGTGAACCGACTCCCCACAGGCAAAGGGAGCTTAATGTGTCCTTCAGCTTAATCAAATGTCAGATGAGCCTGTGTTTGCTCCCAGGACCCTTGACCTTTCTTCCCTTAAAGCATTTATATTAGAAAATTTCTAATTCTATTTTTTCTCTGCTTCTTTCAGAAGCAGATCTTTTAAAAGTTCCTTGCCCATTTTACAGCTCTAACCTGTCTTCCTTAAGGACTTGGGAGGCCCACCTTGGTGCTGTACTCATTAAGGAAGACAATACCCCGTCTCTCAGTTTCCCTGGAAGGATGGGAGCTGAGCTTCAGAGGCTCCTTCCTGCAAGTTATGAAACTATCACCTGTCATGAAGATAGAAGCAAGCGTACTTTCCCTTTCTGTAAGTTCAATTACCAAACACAGGTAGCTTGTAATTCCCCCTGCTCCAGCTCTTAAAACTCTCCAGCCAGGTATCATGTCAAGGAATTGAATAGGAGTAGCTGAAAGACGAAGAGACTAGTAAACTGGCAGTGACACACATAGAAATACAAGCTTTCTATTAGACCAGAGAAAGAGTTGCCCTTAGGCTTTGTGGAATTGTTATCCATAGCTAGAGAACTATGACACTGATGGACTCATCCTTGCTTTGAAATTCTTAAGAAAAGTAACTGTGAGGAGACCAGTCATTTTTTTTTGCCATTTTCCTCTTGAGACTCAGACAGTCACAATGGTAGCTAGAAAAGGCAGAATACCATTCATTGCTCTTCCTTGGTTCCCAGATGGCTAGATTTCCCAACCACTTGCTTAAAAATTAACTATCATGAGAGTGATAACAGAAGAAAGGGTGCCTTAGGAACTTTTCCTTAAACCACAGTCAACCATGGCAGTGGTACCACATTCTGTCTACAGAGACACTCTTTCTTTATTAGCTTGTTAGGAAAGCCATGAAAACTACCACCGAGTGGATGGTTTAAACAACAGAAATCTCTTGTCTCACACTTGCAGAATCTAAAAGGCCATGAGCAAGGCATTGACAAGGATGGTTGCTTCTGAGGGCCGTGAGTGATAATCTGCTCCCTACTCTCCTCTAGTTTATTTGCTTTGCTGGGAATCTCTGGTGATCGTTGGCCTATAGAACATTCTGATCACTGCTCTTCTCTTCCCCTGGCGTTCTGCCTGCACATGTCTCTGTGTCCGCATTTTCCCTTGGTCTAAGGACAGCAACTGCAGCAGTCACCAAAGTGTGGCTTCGCCTAAGGGGAGTCAGAAACCTATATGTAAAAACAGACTAGAAAAAGGCATCAGGTCTTGAATCAGAATGACTCTAGTTACTACTCATGTGATCTTGGATGAGACAGTCAGCCCATTTAAGCCTCAGTGTTTTCACCGAGCAACAAGGGAATTATATCTACCTGTGCTGGTCAGCTTCCCATCACTCTAACATATACCTGAATAAATCAGTTTAAAGGGACAAAGGCTTATTGTGGGTCATGGTTTCAGAGGTTTCAGTCTGGTTGGTTGGTCTGTTCTTTTGGGCTGTGGCAATACAATACATCATGGCAGAAACACACGGTATAGCAAGCTGCGCACTGCGTAGCAGCAGGAAGCAAAGAACAAGACAGGAAGCACTGAGTCCCCATTTCCTTTCAAGGGTACACCCCAAATGAACTTACTTCCCTTCACTAGGCCCCACTTCTTAAAAATTACACCATCTCTCAACAGCACCATTGGCTGGTGACTAAGCCTTTAGCGCATGAAGCTTTGAAGGATACTTCCAAACGGTAGCATTACTAACAGGAATATTTGCAATAGAAATGTTAAATAATAATATATATATAAAACCACCTGAAAGTAATCCCCAGTACATAAAAGACCAAGTAGTTGTTTTACTAATAATGTACATGTTCCCAGGTGTTTTTATTCTTAAAAATCGGGCAATCATCATGTTAGACACATCGTACGATTCATTAATATAACAAATTTCTTTGGAACTCATGAAACGTTGTAAAACTAAAATATGTACAATGGCCTAGAGCAGCGGCGGCAAACCTGTGGCATGTGTGTTATTGCATCTTTCTTTTGAGACAAAAGATGTTAAAGTATGAGTTGTTTTTTCTAAACTAAAACTTCAATATTCAGGTTTAATTGCAGCGTTGGCACTTTGTGATAAATAAGTGGGTTTGGGGTTGCAGTTTAGGTGCAAAAAAGTTTCACACTCTAAAAGTTTCACCATTGCTGGTCAAGAAGAATCATCTGAGATAAAATGAGCTTTGAGAAATGTATGGCTTTGCTGGGAATCTCTGGTGATCGTTGGGATCTCTGGGAATCTCTGGTGAACAATGACATATGTCAAAGGGGAAGTTTAGTTGTGGCTAAGCAATAAGGAAATGTTGAAATCCAAAGTATGTAAATGATAAGAATATAATAAAGTTAGGAATTAAAATTATAGGCTGCCCAAAATTAGAATTTTTAAAGCTCATATTTAAGTCAATCTCTGTATATTACAGATTAGGAAATAGTGATTCTAAAGGCTGATGATGGCTAAAGTGCAAATGGGAAGGGCTCTAGCATTTTCTTTTTCTTTCTATTTATCGGCGGGCAATTGAATGAATCCATGGTCTGCTTGCATGTGCTAAGCATGCACTCTGCCTTAGGTGTAGCTCTTTCTTCAGTCTTCACCATAAGTACACCATAAGGTAGTGCACAATACATTTTCAATACCGCCCTGTCAGCCAGAGCCTCGGCACTCTGTCTCCCTTGGTGGGATTCCTGGAGGTCTTCTCTCAAGGTCAACCACACTGTAGCCAAAGTGATGACAGCAGAGCTGGGCTAACTGTCAGGAGGGTTGATTCCGTGTGCACTGTTGTCCTGTTGTATCATTATAGTAATCAACATAAACGACTACTGGAGATGTGAAAAATGATGAAAACAATGTAATGTAAACTTGTAAATAAAAATACAGGAATGATATAAAATTTTCAGTGTAGAGAACTAAGCAATTCTAAAACATAGTTTAATCACTTTAATTAATATTTTTCAAAAAAATTAACATAAGATGCATCCCACTTTTTCACAAACCATTTTTAACCACATGCTGGATGCCTTAGGGCAGGAGGCAATAAATTAGAAAGATCTAGATTTGTTATCCTTTGGGCATCTAGCAAGTCCTTAATTATTGAGCTGTTCCTTTAATTTTACTGAGAGAAATTGTGTGGGCATAAGAGGGATGGTAAAGAGAGGTCTGCAAATTCAGGTTACAAGAAGAATTCCTGTTTTGGCTTTTGTATATGAAACCCTACTTGGCCAAAAGGCATAGACTCTTCAGATATATTCTCCTTGAAGGACTATCACTAGCTAACCAGCGATAACTCTGGTACTGATTTTAATTGCTGTAACTGTAGTTAAAGTTGCTATATGAGTCTGAGGCATCAGTTCCAAAATTTATTTTAATTAAAGAGGCTAGAGTAATTGAACTGTGGTCACTTATACTTCTTACAAAATATGAACAGCTAGAATGAACAAGCCACAGGATCTGTAAGGACTAAAACACCTAGAAGGCATCTCGGTGTCCCTGGGCTTCCTGCCAAGAGCCTGACTTTTGATGGGCAGTTCTTGTTAAAGTAAGAAAATCAGCAAGCACATCAATCAGGAAGGTTTTTTACTTCCATTGACAGAATGTAGATCTACCACTGGCTTAAATGGATAAGGTCTCTTATCCTCTCAAAATAAGATGTGGCAGCCTAGGTGTGGTGAAATTGCTCAAGGATGTCATTCACAAAGCAGCCTGCCCTGTTTGTCCAGCTTCGCTACTCTCAGAGGGTGCCTCTTATCCTAAAGCTTGCAATATGTTTGCTGTCCCTCTAGGCATTGCCTCAGCCTGTCATGCATGAGAAAGGATGAAGGAGAAGAAAGTCAAAGTGTATGATGTGGCAGTTTTCGGTCCCATCACAAAATTTCTCAAAGTCCCTACCCGGTATCTGCTGCGTGTATCTCACATACTAAAATTACATCATATGCCATGCCTAGCTGCAAGAGAGAATGTTTGAAGCTTTCCAAACTTTATAATTGGCAAAGGAGAAAGAGAATGAAGTTGTGGATGATGTGGGGGAAGCCAACCACATAGTTTTTTGTTTTTGTTTTTGCAGCAAGTTATGCTATCTTATTGAGGCAATAAAGCTGAAATTGCAAATGGTTTATTTTCTCACTTAAAAAAAAAAAAAAAACATAGTCTTTCTTCCCAAATATTCTTGTAGCCTACTTTAATCCATGTGATCTTGAGTTCTCTGTGGTATTAATATACAAATTCAGAACAGTGCTGGTAATGTATGAGTCATAGTTTAGTGAAGAGGTTAATGTGTGTGTGTGTGTGTGTGTGTGTGTGTGTGTGTGTGTGTGTGTGAGAATGTTTCTTTGCCTCTCCTTATCAATTTTTCACTTGTTTGGATCGTGTTTTCTACCCTGAGTGGTTGAAATATTAGCAAGATTTCCATATTATAGGGCGTCCTGTTGGGTTAACCAATGAGAAGTTTCAGTAGGAGATCAAAAGTTGGTGGACAGTGAGGCTGTTACTATCTGCTTAAACCCCAACATACTTCCTAGTGACGATTTGCACTTCCATTGGAAACCATTGTTCCTTTCAAGGAACCTTGCTCCCTTCCCAGTAGCAATAAACAAAATGTGTGTATATTAAAATTGAGGCCATTTCAATTCTATCCATATTGATTGGATGCTTGGTTACACTGTTTCTGTTGTCATTGTCACTATTATTTATGGAATGATAGTTTGCATATGCTTTAAGACATCTCTTTTATGCATTTATCTAGAAACAGGTATAAAATTGAGATCTGATATTGAGATATGCTTCAAAATCCTCTAAAATACATGAAGTGGATTATAGGTGGAGTCACCCTGACCATGATTATAGGTGAAGTACAAGACAGAGCAGACTCCTACCTACATGCTGTTTGTTGTCTGGTCCAAAGGGAGGGAGAAAGTTTGCAAACTCAAGTAATTATAAATAACATAGAATATTAAAGAAGTAACTAAAGAAATTGATCTCACAGAGTAGAAAAGTATGATTTTAATATCAATAAGATATCTTTGGTCTAGTTGATGAGAAAAAGATAAGATATTAAAAATTTTGGTTTGGTTTGGTTTGGAGGCAGGAGAGTGAACTCCAGGAAGAAGGAATGAGCAGATTTTTTTGTAACTGAAAAATAATACTTGAGAAGCTGAAAGAATTTCGGTATGGCAGTGAGAAAAGAAAAGTCGGAAGGAATAAAACTGGAGACACCGGAAAGGAGCAAATTACAGCATGTAGCTATAATAAAGAAGTTCCAGTGAGTGCAATTTGGCACCCAATGTCCAGAGTAATAATGTTGTTCTCCAGCATAAGCCCATTTATAAAGGAATTCTTGGCAAATTATGTGTAAAACTCCCCCCTATGTCTTGAAATACACAAATCTCTTTCAGTCTCATCTGGATGTTTTATATCGTTCCCATCTGTATGGCTAGTTGTCCTGTATCCTTCTCGTCACTTGACTAAAGTAAACTTACCTTGCTCCTCAGAACCTAATTACCCTGTAATTCTCACGTTAATGCAAAGACCAACATATTCCCAATCACCCAAGATAGAAATATAGATATTCACCCATACTTTCAAATATTTCCTAATCGCCCATCAATTGCCAAGTTCTACAGACTCTATTTGCCCTGCATCACATACCTCAATTTTCCTCTGCATTTTGACTTCTATTGCCTCTGTTCAGATATTCATCATTTCTTGGAATGGTTTCCTGACAGGCTATTTTCCTCTAATCTCACATCTTCATATCCGCCCTCCATACTCTGACCAAACTGACCTTCTAAGCCCCAATATTACATTCTCTTCTGGTATAATCATATATGACACATTTTACTCTGAATAAAGTTCATAATTCTTGATATGGCACCAAAGATCCTTTAACCTTGTCTACGTCACAGTTTTAACTTTTACTGCATTGCTTCTTGGGCCCTTTTTCCTCCTCATACAAAACTGCCTGCAGTGCCCCTGACAAGCCGGCCTATTTCACACTTCCGTGCCTCTGCTCCTATAATGCCCTTCTGCTTCTTCTGACAGATGCAAGGATGACTCTTATTGAAAGAGGATTGACTCCCCTTTTGAAGATAAAATCTGTCATTATATGTTCTGTGAAGGTCTCCTTTCCTACGTCAGCACTCTGCACATGGTCCCAAATCTGCGCCTCTAACAACTCAGCTCTTATTTATTTCCCCACACAGTAATTTCCTAGACCTTTACATTTATGAATTCTTGATGAAAATAAATTCAGATCACAGCTTTCCCTAGGAGTGAATTAAGAGTTTCAGACATTGTAAAGAAGAAACAACATGTTACATATTTTTAACAGTTTACATAGTTATATAAATTACTGTTACAGTGTATACAGTTATATAAAGCTGTGACCATGAAGTTAGCATGCTTCATATATTACTTAGAGATGATATCTTTCTAATGGAATAAATGATGCTAAGAACTCACATATATATATATATTTATATATATCTTTATGTATATATGATACATTCAGACATCATCCATAATATTTTTTTTTTTTTTTTGATTTTTAAACTTTTTTATTTTAAAATGTTAGACTCACAAGAATCAGAAAAATTGTACGGACTTTTCCATGTGCGATCTAGCCAACTTTCCCTAAGGATAACTTACATAAGGAAAACTTACATAATCATCCATAATATTTTTATTATTTAGCATCTTGTTCTTTTCATCCTTGTCCAATTCATTTCATTGCTTGAATGAAACTTTCTTTGTAATGATTCATTTAAATTTTATTCTTTATTTTTTACAGTATATTAAAGCGAAACTTGGGATCCTGCTGTCACAACAATAAGATTATGATTCCAGAATAAAAAACAATAACCTCAGTGTTCAAAACAGCATGAAATAGGATATAATCATCTTAGTTTGCTTTTGAGAGATGTATAAAGTAATTTCATGCTATACCATTTCCTATCTGGGTTATCAGAGAGTAAACTTTGCCAGTAATTAGCCATCTTCCCTATTTATCTCATCATTCTCTTCCAAATAAAGTAGGTGTTCCCACTGGTGATCTCATCTACGTAAGTGTTGCCTTACACCAACCACAACAGGTCAGTACCAAAATATGGACATATTTTAACTTGTTTTCCATAATAGAATCAATTAGTGATGGGATACAATGAACTTAATTTACACTGTGTATTTGGGTTGAAATTATAAAGACAAATCATTTTGCACCTTTTATTTTCTATATCCTCCTCTTAGTGCACATGTCTGAGCTGCTCTACAGGATTCTTGTGTCTCTGGATGGGGGAAGCAGAGGGAGAAAAAGTGTTTATGGTTTAGATAAAAAAAATATTCCCCCATATCTCCTGTATTAAAGCCTGAGTCTTCAAAGCAGCAGTGTCAGAGGTGGGGCATTTGAGAAGAAGATTGGATCATTAGTGAATTAACCCATTGATGGATTCATAACTGATGGCACTACATGGAGCTGGGGCCTAACTGGAGGAAGTAGGTCACTGAGTATATGACCTGGAAGGAAATGTCTTGTTCTAGAGTATTCCACTGACTTTCTGCTTGGTGATCACTGTGAGGAGACCAGCCTACTCCCCAACATGCTCCTGTTTCCATGATGATCTATCTTACCATAGGCTGAAAGTAATGGAATCAGCAAACCATGGACTGAAACTGCTGAAACCATGAGCCAAAACAAACTTTTCCTCCTTTATGTTATTTTTCTCAAGTATTTTGTCATAGTGACAGAAAAGTGACTAACACTGGAAGAGAGGGACAAGGAAGGCAGCAGGAGGTAAACAGTATGTTTACCAAGATGTACCAAGATGGTCCTAGATTATTGAGGCTTTTATTTGTTTTTAAGATTGTTGAATTCTCCTAAATGTCTAGCAATATATAAGAGAGTTATTTTTAGCCTTACATTATGCACATGGTGAACTACATCAATTAAAATAATGGCATATTTATTTTACAAACCACATGTGGAGATTGGTATAACTTTCTTTCAAATAATTGATCTCCTTCAAAAACCTGCTATTTGTTGCATCAAAACAGAACAGTCTCAATAGCATTGGTGAATCCCTGTGGCTGTCATTTTGAGGGCACTCTGGCAATTTTCTAGTTCTCACAGAGTGCTGTATTATTCTTTTCAGTTTTTCATATCACCTCTGACCAGTCTGGGAAATCATAATTTCCTTGAAAATTATTTATTTCATGTACATTTTCAAATCTATTTTTTGAAAAGTTGAACAAAAACATCTCACATTAATATTTTAGTGTTCTATCCATATGGGGTTATTTTCCCCTTTCTCATTTCTTATGTATTTTGTGTATTCTCTAACGCCTTTCCTTAGAATTTTTGGGAAAACTTTTGTACATTTTATAGTGTTTTGCCTTAAAATCCACATCTGTGAATTTATTTAGTAGTTCTACCATTTTTATGCTTGATAACTGATATGTTTCTGCTTGCTGTCTTTGTTAATTTTCTTTCTATTTTATTAGGTTATTTAAAAATAATTTTCTTTGTCTTTTCCTAATTTCTTCAATTCAGCAATTAATTGATTTTCATTCTTTCTAGTGAATTAATCCATGTATTTAAAACAGGATTTTTTAAAATTTTCTTTTAACATTTATTTTGATTGCAAATTTTTTGATATGAAACATTTTTATTGTTGGTATTTTCTAGTTATTTTCACATTCAGTTTTGTCAAGATTTTTTGTTTTGTGATTTCAGAGTATAGGAATTTAATGTTTACTTGCGGAAGTATATAGTTTTTAAAAAACCCAAAATAATTTTTTTTCTGTTTTTAAAACATAAAGTTAAAAATTTAATTATCAAAATATATTTGTTTTTGTTTAGAGCTCTCATCCTTTACTCATTTCAACATTACATTTACTCATTTCAACATTTAGAGGTTGAGAAAGATAACTTAAATTTACTAACATTACTATTTTGCATTGCATTCCTATAATAGAGGGTGAATCTACTTTTAGTAAATTTTCTTTAAAGAAGAAAATTTTATAATTATTTGGCTTTCATTATGGACTGTATGTCTTATCATTATAATGTGACTGTCAATTTCTTTTCATGAGACTGTAATTTTTGAATTCTTTGCAATTGTAGTCACCAATCTTGTTTGTTTCTATGTTTGGGTTTCTGGTTAATCTTTTTATCTTTAACTTTGCTGAGCACCTTTCAATGTGGCAGACTAGAGATTAGAGATCTGCTGTAAACAGAAAATATTTATTTTTTATTTCATTGTTCAAAAGTAGAAATTTTAAGCCTCTACATTTACTGATATAATGTACTTGTTTTGTTTCAATTAGTCTTCATATATTGTGTTAAATTTTCTGTTTTTAATGTTTTATTTTTCCTCTTTTACTACATGGTATGGTTTTCTTCAATCTGCTATAATTCCACTTGATAAAATAATCACATTGTCATTCCTTTCCACCTCCTCCCTTTCACTATTTAATGCCATTTTTATATTACAGTTTTGATATTTTCTTGGTACTTATATTTTTTCTTTCTATACATCTCGTATCTCTAGTCTTTTTTTTTTTTTTTTGTATCTCTATTCTTGACTAACAACTTGAAATCATGTCTTTTGTCCTATGGTTTTTTACAATGAAGGAGACGCAACAGTGGAGTATCTTCCATATTCTTTCCCCCTCTTTCTCAATTTTAATTACACATAGTTCATCATTTCTCTTTCTAGCCACAGGGATGGGGAGAACATAGAGATGAAAACAAAAATCACTGTAGACAACATCCAGCTTATTTTGAGTGTAAGTGGCTCTTTCTTAATCCAACCTAAAGCCAAGTTTTAGGGAAAACACTAACAGAAGAATCACATGATAAGAAGTGGTTCCTGGTTGATCGTTCACTTAGGCAGCAAATGTATTCCAAATCACTCTTTCTATTTAACTAGGGATAAGAGAATTGAAGGAAGATAGCAAAGTAGGAGAGATTTGTGGAAAGCAGCCTGCCTCTTCACTTCATTTGGCAAGAAGGCAAGTAATCAGCATGTTCATAGTTCTGTGGGAGGTAGCTGGACATGAGCATTCTGGTTAGTATCAGCTCTTCAAGACACTGGTCTGCTGATCAAGGAGAATCCCAGCAGTATGGTGATGTTAATTATACTCTGGAAACAGTGGTAGAAATTGAGGCACAGCTAGATAGAGCAGAATTTCCCAGAGCTATGTGTATGGGTGGATGAGCTAGTCTTGTGCCACCTATTGCCACTACACGCTAGCTGGGAAAGAATCACAACAAAGAAAGGAGGATTTCATCAATGTCCCAATAAATAAAGGGTAAGTATCTTTTCTCTATTTCCTGCTGTCTGTTCCCAATGCTAGAGCAGTTGGGTCCAGAAAAGAGAGGGAAATAAGCAAGTGTGGAAAACTGTCCTTGAACCGACCCTCTTCTCATTTCATCTCCAGTCTATACTGAGTGGGAGGTGGGGAGAGAGTTAAAGAGTGTCTGATTGAAAAATTAATGTTGGACTACAGTGTTAATAACTAACAGTGACTGGAAATTAATGGACTCTCTCCAAGGTGTCCTTACGGAGCTAAAAAGGGAATTTGACTTAGTATTCCAGAAAGTATTCACTCAAAATATATGAAACTTTTCATGTTTACACATTACAGGGTCCTCAGAAAAGTGGTAGTTTCATTTTTGTATGAATAATGTGCTGATTTTTTTAAAAAAAAGTTTTTAAACTGTATCAAGGTATAATTGACAGACAAGAATTACGTGTATTTCAGGTGTACAGCTTGATGCTTTAATATATGTACGCACTGAGAAAGGATTACCGCCATCGATAGTTCTGTATACTTTTGCATTAACATTTTGGAATGATGTTAAGTCAATGCTTCTGTAGAATATCCCTGTGTAATTAAAAAAAATCCAATTCTGGTTTTGATATTTGGCTACTATTGCTTATATTTCCATCACTGTAGCAGAATACCTGAGATAATAAACTTAAAAAGAGGAAAAGTTAATTTTACTCAGAAATTTGGAAGCTTCAGTTCATAGTCAGATGGTTACGTTGCTTTTAGGCTTGTGGCAAGGCAATAATATGTCGTGTACAGAGTGAAAGGCAGAGGAAGCCTGTTCACTTCATAGCTGGGAATGACAGGAAAGAAGAGGAAGAAACCAATGTCCCATAATCCTTTTGAAGTGTCTCCCAGTGACCTAAGGACCTCCCACTAAGCCCTCCCTCAAATATTTTACCACCTCCCAATACCACCAACCTGAGGACCAACCCTTTCACATATGAGACTTTGGGGGATATTCCAGATCCAAACTACAGCAACTGCTGACAACCTTTCCATCCTTCCCTGCTTCTTTTCATTCTACCCCTCATCTAGGCAAGTGGAGAAAGCCCAGATATTCTCTATGTGGCACATTTAGAGGTCTAAACCTTGAAGGTTTCTGTGTGGGCAGGAACCTTCAACCTGGACCTACCGCCTAAGCACAGTAAAAAGTCCAAGCTATCGTCTACCCTTCTCTCTCAAGCTCTTTTACAATATTCTCAGGAGCATCCCTGCTTTACTCAGAAAGTGTCATGAGGTGATTAATAAAACTTTTTATACTCTTATTGGTACAGGTTTGTGCCATCTCTACTCTCAACATTCATATAAAATTTTGGATGGAGGCTGTTTCAGGTCTACTGCAGGTCTACAGCACTCTTTATTTAGATTGTCTCTTTCCTCAGTATTTACTTCAGTCTGGGCTTCTTTGGTGGGAGGAATAACTGGCAATGTGCTTTTCCCAACTCTTCCTGTCATTGTCCCCACGAAGACAGATCACTTAGTTAAATTCACACGACTTGCTCTGAGGAACTGTGCTCTCTCCTATTGCTCAAAATCCCAGCTCCAGCCATGTTTTCTGAGCATCTTCCCTTATCTCTATTTGACCTTCACAGTTTTTCTACATACACTGTCCCAATTTTATGGGAATGTTTCTTTTTCTTGTTCTTTTTATTTCTGAGAGCAGAAATGCATAGAGACATGAAGCTAACTTTTGTGCGTGTGTATGTACTGGGGATCGAATTCAGGGCCTTGCACTTACTAGGAAAGTGCTCTATAACTTGAGCTAAATCCCCGTTGAAGCTAACATTTTGAAAAAGAACATTTTTGAATTAAAAAATATTACATGTCAATTGATATCTAGCTAAAAGTAAGCAAATAAATATTACATAGGAATCATCAAAGCAAAGTTGCTTTCAGTACTGTAAAGAGATGATATAAGTAGAAAACTCCTAGGCAGAGAGAGAGAGGATAGGAATGGGGGGGGCGTTGCTGGGGGGGCATTGCTAAGGAGAAGCAGGTCAGATGATTGAACCTTGTTAAAATTCCCAATTTTGAACTTGCAAATGGGATGATTATTTGATTAGCAACTCCATGGCTAACTCACAGTCTCATGGAATATTTTGATTACCTGGGAGAGGCTGCTGCAACTCACAAACTGAATTTCTCTACTTTGATAAGGATGCCTTGATAAAACACATGCCATTGTTTTTCCTTATGTAGTAGGGCTGCAGATGGTGGTT
The DNA here is from genome assembly GCA_004026905.1 of Hystrix cristata. Taxonomy (NCBI): domain Eukaryota; kingdom Metazoa; phylum Chordata; class Mammalia; order Rodentia; family Hystricidae; genus Hystrix; species Hystrix cristata. The sequence continues at coordinate 152,124 of PVJO010001361.1, read as the reverse complement.
CCCTAGGCGTATTTTCTGCTCTCGCAGCTATGCTATTGATATGCTTGTTTTTTCTTCTATTGTAATATGATGAAAATTATTTCATATCAAAAACTGCCACACTATTAAGGACAAATGGAGGAAAGCTTAATCTCACCAACTTTGTCTTCATATTATTTTTATTTATTTTTCTCTATTTTGAACATTATAGAAATGGGGGCAAAGTCAGAAGGTGGACTTTTTCAGGCTAGACTAGAGACTTCCATTAGTAAAAGTAACATTTTTTTAAAATGCACACCTGGTTTAATTCTAGTCTCCATTTTCTAGCTTTTGCAACTTCCCAAACCTTGGGAAGGAGAGGTTAGAGGTAGCTGAGAAAGAACTGAAGTTATTTTCCTCATGTTTTATGTTTCTCTAGAGGGGAATGGCTCGGAGAAGCTGCTGCACTTATTTCTAGCCGTGCCAGGAAAAGAAACACCAACATAACATAGCACCAGGGGTTATATATTTTTATTTTTAAATCTCATAGGAAGGAGAGAAAAAGAAAAAGAGAACCTCCGTCAATAGTTTTTTTTAAATGGTCTTGACAACGACTAAATTAAGATAGCACAGATGAGAAAGTGCAGTTAAACGCAGGATACGCAATGCTGGCTGCTCTGTAGGAATCCAGCGATGATGAAAAGGTTAGGATCTTTTCAGCAGAGGTAGCCCCACACCTTCCCACTGTGGGTCTCGGCCTTTGCTAATAGGAACAAGCCTAATTTTAGCCACCAGAGTGTCCCTCGCTATGTTTTAACCTTTTCAGGAGATATTCATTTCTACATTCAGCAAAAAGTTTTAAAATTAAATCTTATTTTAGCCAAAAGTCACACAGATGGTCTGGGACCCAATCCTTTGATGAGTGGACAGCACATGCCATCATTTTCAAAGTTCATTTCTGTGTCAGGAAAGTGAATAGCATACAGAGGAAAGTGGAAATATTTTCCACAGTCTGCTCAGTGGGCATTCTGAAGTATTCATGATGTTCCTCATAACTGCCTTCCCCCGCTGTCCCCGGCGAAATTTCTGCTTTATTAAGAAATCTGGACAACCAGAATCATAACGAATCCTAAGTTCTATTTATATGGAAACTTTCTCAGAATTGAGTTCAAAGCATGAGAAGCACATTATCAATCATTCTTCCAATTTCTTGTGCTGGGAGGGAGGTATGGTGTTTCTTTAGTTAACAGATGCAAGAGAAGAGAGGTTACACCATTTGTCAATGTCGTTTGATGAAAGGGCCGGGGCATATTTTACCACATTGACGAGCTGTTCCTCCACCCATCCATCCCTTCTCTCCAGGGCCAGGGGAGCACCTGGCAAGGGACTGGGTAGGCCAAGTTCCTCAGTGGGCCTGAATTTCCGGAGGACTTCTCCTCTGTCACATAAACAGATCCCCTTGTCCATGATTTACAGACTTCCCAAGCCTAACAGCTGGTACTTCCTTAATAGGAGTGATTTTCAGATTTCCTAGTAAAATAGAAAACGCAAGTAGGATTTGAGGTGGAAAACAGTGAGGTGGAGCATAATGATAGCAAGTGGGAAAATGGATTAACTCAATTTACTCATGGGCCCCATCATGTTGTTTTCATATACATAGGGATATACAATTTTGTTTATTATTTCTCCAGTTATATCCCCTTTCGGACCTCAAGGATGGAAGGCTGCCCACCCGCTGTGATTCTAGAGTATTCTAGTCAAAAGAAGCACCAGAATCCCCCCTCATCAGCATAGCCCCTTACACCCCACATAAACATTTTTATATTGTCACTTCATCATCCTTTGCTTTATTGTCTAGATGTCATAATCTTTTTTGTCCTTTGATGCTCTTCTGCTTTTTGATGATACTCATAGCTACACATTTTAGTTTCTTTTTCACATAAAGGACACCAAATAAAAATTTCCTTCTGGTTTCACTTCATTCTTGATCCAATAGATACAGACAAGGATATGGTAGTCTGTGGGGTTCATCTCTTGAATCTCTTGATCCAATTCAGAAAGACTGTGTTAGCATCTAACAGGCAAGACTGTGTTTAAAATGGAATAAAAGACTTAGTTTATGGGAGAAAACTTTGGCCTAAGACAAACACTTATTTAGTTATTTTTCTCACAAGCGTTCTAGCTTAAGAAGTGCTTTGCATGACTTTTTCAGTGATTAATTACTTGAGGCTCTCCATTATAGAATTTCTGCTGAGAATGACTATTTTCATACATGTGGAAAAAATGCTAATTTAAATTTCTGGTTGGGAGCTCAATATGCCAACTTTTAAACTCTTAAATAGCTGCAGATCATGTCTAATCATACTACATATATTCTCTATTGCTACTTAGCATATTTATTTTAGTAAAAAATAACTTGCTTAGGAGTGGGTTTTTATGGTAATACATAACCAAAATTTAAAATGATTACTCTTCTATCTCACTGATTTAAGAAATATATTTAGCAGAATTTTATGTACCTACTTTATAAATGGATTTTATGATCAAAAACAAAACATGAAAAGATATTTTGCGACTTTTAACTTTAATTTGGAAAACTATCATTTAAGGAATATGTTAAGATTTTTTTACATATTTGGTATAATTGGCAGCAAAATTATTGGGTCAATTTATCTGTCTAATTTTGTAGATATTCAAGACCCATTTCTTGATGGCAATTTTACTATTTATTTACTCCTGATGTAAATGAGATCTTTGGATTTAAGGGTTTGTTAGTACAAAATAGCTTTTGGAGTTAAAAAGAAAAATAGGCAAAATCTTAGATGTATCTCCCAACTTATCTCTCTCTCTCTCTCTCTCTCTCTCTCTCTCTCTCTCACACACACACACACACACACACACACACACACACACACACACAGCCAGGAAGGAGGAATGGAAGGAAGGCGAGAGAGGGAGTAAGCATGCTATTCTTACTCATAAGCATGTTACTTTTGACTAAAATAAATATGCTAAGTAGCAATAGGGAATATATGTAGTATGTTTAGAAATTATCTGTAACTATAGAAATTGGCATACACAAGCACAGATATGTGTTTCCGCACCCTGAGGTTTGGGCTACTTTGGTAAGCTTGGTTCAGGGCAATAACTGTAGCAGATAGTGTTCATCTGGAGGTAAATGCTGATGGAGACAGAGATCCTTGATTGGAGATGCAGTGGGTGTAGAATATGGCTCTTTGTTATACAAAGAGGTTAACAGTGTAGTTGACAAATCATATTATTGATGAAGTAAGATTCTTCTGGAGATGAAAAGTAAATTTCAACATAAGAACTGACTCTGGTTATGAGCAGGGAATATCTTTTTGAGACATTAGAAAAGGAAAGTAAAACGGATGTTATTCATCTTTTTAACTTCTTGTTTTTGTTTGTTACATTTTTGTTTTTGTTTTCTAGGATGAATAAAAGCATCATGACTGCTGAAAGTGAATAGGTTAGAGGTAAATTTGGAAGCTCAAAAAGAATCCTGAAGCTCTGAAAATATTCTTTGTGAAAAGTGAGAGAAGATATTTAGCAAAGGCTGAAGACAACAAATGTGTAGTTGTACACAGTTGTGCTGCCTTCAGCTTTTCTACATCAGCTGTCAAGAGATAGGAGGGAGAAGGCTGAATGTTGATATTAAACCAAAGTAAGCACTGTATAAAGCATATTTTGGAGACTGGATCAGAAGGTAAGGAAAAGGTAGAGAAAATAGAGGTCTGCAACAGAATGAAATCTTTGTCAGTGGCATCTACATTGGATGGAGAAAGAAACGAGGTTGGATGGGGCTGAGGACGTGAGGTAAAAGGAAATGTTCCAGGATTGAGAACAGGCTTGGAGATGAAGGAAAGGTAAGGAGTCATGTCTTACAGGGTCAGTGTGCCAATATAGTAATGATAAGGTCATAATAAAGGTGGAAAGGTTGTAGGCTATAGTTGCACATCTGGAAGTAAGGAAGTTTTAAGTAACAACAACCTGTACATTTGAGTTAGTGAGGGTTAGGATGGCTGAAAATGAAAATATTGAGAAACTCTGTAGGACTACAGTTGAGATATTGAGTCTTCAGGGATGCATGTAAAAAGTGGAAAATATGACTATGACCTAGATATGAGAGGTGTGATGAGGGTAAAAGTAAAATGAAATGGGAAGGAAAGTAGCTGTGGAAAAGGAACCCCCACACACGCACACACAAAAGAATAGAATTAATGAAGAAAGCAACCAGAGTACAGAAAACAGAGTGAGTCCCAGAAGTCCTCCATAATGAAAGCCAGGGTTAAATTTGGGTCTGACAATTCTGAGGTTAAGAGTAGAAAGCTGTCCATTTGAGTTACTTACTAATGAAGTTCAAATAAATATGTAGGTTTGGTTTCCAGTCTTCTACTGCTACCTACAACTTTATATTAGTACTTCTGGGATTGTAAGACCAAATTTCATCAAGGCCTATTCACGCTTCTTGAAGAATCCAAACCATTAATCAATAGGTAACACTTTCAAATATTTCTTTTGAGTTTTCTTAGCATCTCCTACTAGTCTCAGCTGCCTGGATTTGGATCCTTGCTCAATTAAGTTATTGGCTCAGGAAGAAATTACCTAACTACTCCAAACCTCAGCTTCCTCACCTTGCTCTATTAAATAGGTGTAATAATAGAATTTACCTCACATAATGACTGTGAAAATTGAACATGGTGATACATATGAATAAGTGTAAAGAAGTCAGAACAGAGAGTGGCATATAATAACCACTCAATAAGCATCAGCTGTTTTCAATGATTATTGTTGGACATTTCCTTGTAATTGTTTAACTCTTGATTAAATTTTGCTATAAATTAATCATCAGAGAGCTAGCATTATGGTGTTTAGTTAAATGTCATAAATATTCTTATGTTATTTGAGAAAAATGCTCTAAGGCAGAATCATAAATAAATCGATATGGTTAAAACAAGCTTGGGACCTTTAAGAATCCATTAAAAGAATAACTCACTTCAGAGTACGCGGTGTAGAGTTGTCAAATATGGAGTCAGAATATCTGATTTCAGTTTCTGACTTCTCTCATATTTGTCTTTGAGCAAACTACTTCCTAAAGTCTCAGTTTCCTTACTTACAGAGTGCTAGTAATAATAATAATACCTACCTTTTGGGTTGTTAATAGGATTAAATGACATAAAAATCATCTGGCAAGAACCAAATCCAACACTGGAACTTGGTAACTACTACTCCCCAACACCTGTCCAAATTTCAACAGTCTTGAGACTCTGTTTTTCCAGATCACTGGTTATTTGAATCAGCAATTTAAGTGTGGGAGGGTGATAGAAGTGTCACTGATCTTAATAAAAAGTGACAGCTGGTACGCTGATACAGAGGAAGCAATAGAGGAAAAATTAAAAACAAATATAAGATATAAGCAAAATCAAAATAATCTGGGACATTTAATTCAGCAATAAACAACCCTACAAACTACAAAAGGTTAAGAAACTACTATAACCCTACTATAACACTACTATAACACAGTATTATAAAAGATATTCTTAACCGAAATATTGAGTCCCTGAATTTTGAGCTAGTGAAAATAAGTCCCATTCTAAGACTTCATGAAAATGACCAGGAGCACAAAGAGAGAAACTTAGTACACTGCTGCACAGAACATCTTAGATGGTCTTCACAGATATTCTGTGACGTATTTATGTTTACTCTACCTCAGAGTGGACAACCGACACATAGAAACATTTTGTAACATTTCCAGGTTCACACATCAGAAAGGGGATCTAATTTTTGCAAATTTTGTTTTTTATCATACATGATTTTAGAAAGCTAAAAAATTTGAAGGAGTGTGATTATAATGTAAAAATCAATTAATGTCGGACCACTTATTTTCCTGTTTATTATGGAAAAGGATGATAAATATGCATCAACTCGGAGGTATTGAGACCATTAAGGAAGAAATGAAACATAAACTATTGTGCTAAAAATATCTGCCATAAGCTGTTATCAGCTGAGTTGTGTCTTCTCAAAACTGTACCTGCTACTATAAGTACCTATGGAGATTTCATCCATAAAGGGAAGGTTAAACTGAAATGAGGCTGTTGGGGCCAGACCTAATACCATGGAATGTGTTCTTGCAAAAGGAAAAAGAGCCGTGTTGCACATGCACACAGAAGACAGGCCGGGGAGGGTAGGCGAGGAGGCAGGCATCAAAAACTCTCAGCCTCAGGAGAAACCCAATCTTCCAACACCTTTATCCTGGACTTCCGACTTCTGGAAGTGTGAGAAAATAAATTTCCGTTGGTTAAAACTCCCAGCCCATAATATTTTGTTATGGCAGGCCTAGTGAACTAGTATGAACTCTTGCTTGTTTGTCTATGTTTTGCAGAGTTGAACAATTCTGTTGCATGCAGAGTTTATAAACTACAGCTTTACAAATAATCAGTGTTAAAATAATGATGTATGTAAATTATTCTCTGACAGGAGAAAAATTAATGTCTAGCATATTACATATCTAGGAATTCTCTATATTTATTTATGTTTTTCAAGACCAATACTTGTATAGCATGTATTATAATTATTAATTTTCAATATTTGTATGGTATAGTTTATCCTCTAAGTAGAATTGTGGCTCATTATTCACATATATTGTATCATCTAATAAGACTCATGACTCTTGCCTTTTCTGGATAGAATTTTTCTTCTGTTTAGATGATATGCATTCTAATCTAGGTGCTCAACTTACTGTACCTGAATTTGTAATGTCTCCTAAATAGTTTCCTTTCCTCTAGTATATGCTGCTTTAATTTTCTTTTACTGTTTTCAAGTAATGTAACTTTTAATCAAGCTCACTCTTATTCAAAAAGTGAATAATATTTTTTCTGTATCAAATGTAAGTTGCTCCCTGAACCTTAAGGTTTTCTCATATCCTGACCCATACCTTCTACCAGCCCACACAACTACCTGCTTAACCATATTGTCTATTAATCTTAAACATCATCCACATTTCAAGGCTCTGAACTAGAACTTCTCACCATTTTTTGAATAAGTCATTTTTATTGTTCTGTTTTAAACTTTCATTGCTTAAACATTCCCTTATCTTGAAGGTATATAGTTTTAAGACTATCCCAAGTCTTAAAAATTACCTAAGTATGTAACCTCATGTTAATTTTATCCTGAAAACAATTACCTCCTTGAAAGGTCTAAAATTAGATTTTTACATCTAAGTGGGTACTATTATGTCTCCCTCCAATTTCCCAAAAGTATGGCATTGGTTATCTAAATGGACACAATGGATGCTTGCCAATCCTTATATTTACTGTACTCACAAAAGCTCCGAAAAGATTGCATTTTTTAATAATTTTTAAATTCATTAATTTAGTTGTCTCATCTATTCACATTGGTTGTACCTGTCCTACCATTTCCTGGTACTGGGCTACAGGCTGGGCAGGGAGACTGGATATTAGTCACAGAGACATGGAAGTGCAACAGTTGCTCAGAAGAGACTGACCAAAAAAAACCAAAAAAACACAGAGAGACTGACAATCTAGAAGTAGAGAGATGCAAACAAAACGATAGTGTCTCATGAGTAAATCTACCGAGACAGATGCAGTGTTGCTCCAAACTGTCCACTTTGCTTTCTGGACAAGAGAAAGGAACACAGAAGAGGAGACTGCCGAGCTCACCCTCCCAGAAAGGCTGATGAGGAGGCAGCCACAGAGAAGGAAAACGCTGGTTCTTTGGCAAGAAGGACTCACTGACCTCCTTAATATATAAAAGGAATCTGAAGTATTGATAAAACCATGGGGAAATAGTTAAGTTTAAAAAATGAACGCAAGGAGGCCAAAGGAGAAATCAAGTAGGGAAAAGAGATAAAAACCAAGATGACAAAGGAAAAAAAAAGTAACTATTACTTTCAACCATAATATTTAGCCTTGAGTGTCCCAGGAGACATTGGGAAGAGAGAAACATAGAAACATTACTCAAATCTTATAGAATAACAGGAGGAAAATTATGTTTCTCAGTGAAGACAATTTATCTTTACCTCACACTGGAAGTAAGAATTTCATGGGGAATTACACAGAGATCTAGAAGATATAATGGGCAATGTTCTCATCAACATTTTATCACTAAAATAAGTGAATTGTATAAATATTTCCTGCATTTTTACATAGCTTATGTAAATTTTTATCTACAAAGAAAATTCATTGACTCTTTGTAGAATAAAAGCATATAAATCCCTCATTAGGAAGAAAATAGGAAATATAAAAGCCTTTAATAACAGATATTTCAGTGATCAAAGTTGTTTGTAATGCGATCTCTAGCAGGAAGAAAGCTCCCTCAAATTCTTCTCAGAGGCCTGATATTATCCTTTCACCACCTCCCTCAAAAACAAACAAACAAAAGAGCAAGATATTTCTTGGTACAAATAAATTTGATCGTTTTACTTTCTTGGTACAACATAAAGACTGTTCTCCTTTTTTCTTTCCTAATAATTAAAGACATTGTTTCAGATGCTTAAGAAGTCATGAGTGATAGTTTCAAAGGGCACCCATAAAGTGACTTAGCAGTGAGCCTACCAAGATGTTCATAAATATGCATTTATTTATTCAGAGAACTAATTCATAGTTTTCTTTCTGCTATGGAAAGTTTTCAAAATACAGTTATCATATATATTTAGTTTTCTCTGAAACTTCAGCAGAAGACTACCCTTTTGTGCTTTGTAAACTGTTACTCCCACAGATTTACCCCTGCTTCCCCAGTAAGTACACAGCACCCGTTATGTAGAAGTTCCATTTTATGTAAGGAGCACTGAGCCAAAGAGCCAGCTTCTCAGTTTGGCCTGGTGTACAGGCTGAGTTCCAAGGACTCTCAATGTCATCCTCTCATATTTTATTTTTATTTAATAGATTATTTTTACTGGCTTTCCTTAGTGCCACTGTCTAAGTTATTTAATCAAGAAAGAAAATTGTGGGAACAAAACTTGGGCTGCCTTTACAATGTTCCCAGAATGTGAAAAGAAAGCGATTGTAATTCCATTGTTGTTTGTTGCTCTTGTCACTTGTTTAGCAATTTCTAAGCAAGAAAATATCGAATTACTTCTTCTATGTCTTTTAGACCATTCGCCATGCCAATTGTCTCTGTTATTTTTGTTTGGATTCCTTTAATTATGATATATGGCACACTGGAGAAAGAAGCAGTAAGAAACTGAATATGGTCCTGCTGACCAAGGAAAGCTTGCTGGGTTTCCTGGTGTGTAGGCCACATATTAGACAGCCAGTCATTGAGACCAGAGAGAATAAATGTGTTTAAATGATGAATGAAAGGCATCACTTGTGTGGGAGATTTGGACTTTCAGAAGACAGACTACTGCAATGTACTTTTCATATAAAATTTCCATGGTTATACAGAAAGATAAAAAAGGTTCCAAGTTTTACAGTCAAAGAAGGCTCAAAGTAAATAATGGAAAACAAATGTATTCGTTAAATACAGAGACTTGCACTCTTTACAAAAATTTGTAGGATAATAGGCTTTTACTATTGACTTAAAATATTTTAATTAGTCATGATTTTCTTATAACTCTAGACCAGGAATCAGTGACCTTTTCTATACAAAGCCAGAGAGTAAGTATTTTGGGATTCATAGGTTAAACTGGCTTTCTGGGAACTAACCACTTCTGCCATTTTAGGGTGAAAATAACCCTAAACAGTATATAAACAAATAAATGTGACTATGTTTTAATAAAATTTTATTTAAAAAATAGATGGGGAGAGAACAAATTTGTCTTACAGGCTGAAATTTTGTCATCCTCGTTCTGACTATAAATGAGGGCATATGCTAGGTTCTAAGATGCCAGTACAAAATAAAAAAAGAGAGTTCAAGTGGTATTAATACAGAAAAGAATGTAGTTAATCATTTCGCACACAAATGTTTGTAGGGTATTAAGCAGAGAAATAAATGTTCAGGGATCAACAAGTAAAAAAACAATGCTCACCATGTTATATGCCTTCCTTCCCTCTGTCTCAAGAAGCCTAACAACAGAAATGAAATGAGCAATTACACCAAATTACAGTAAGGAAAGTGATAAATTCTGTAATACAGCTAAGTACAGGGCCTTACAAGAGCACATTGGAGGAAAATCCACAATAGACTTCTGTAAAGCTTTTTCTATTTCCTGCCAAATCTTTTCAGAAGCAACTCTTAGTTTTACAAAATCGTTTCTAACTATACATCATACTCCATTATTCTCATATTTCCTTTATTTTTATCCTCTCTCTTTTTAAATTTCTTCTGTCATTCAGTGATAAGTATCACCCACTTTTGTGCAATTTAGTTCACATTGGAGATACTTCCTCTTAAAATGATATAACAGTAGGCTGGGATGGAATCCTTACCAGTCATCTAGTGGAGTTCTCCACACATTTGAGTTGACAGATAATGAGGCATGGAACCACTGGATGATGTGGCCAAGACCCCGTGAAAGAATCCAGATTAGAATGTGGATTTTGTCCCTCAGGTCAGTTCTAATTCCTGTATAGTACCTTAAATTCAGAACCAACCTTGTAGCTAATAATAAGGAAATAATAATGTGATCTCCAAATTAAGGAAGTATGGTACTTGATGTAAGTTTTTCCTCAAAATATTTTTTCCTCTTTCATGAGCTGCAAAACTTTCTGAATTTAGATTTTGGTCAAAGTTCATTTACTTTCTTGACAGACAGGTATTCTTGTATTACTGTTCTAATTACAATTGTGTAGGATGTTATCTCTGTCTATATTTAGATAAAATAATTTCTAAGTAAAAGCATTCAACACACCACGAAGACGATTACAAATCCAAATCTGTCATTATAAAACTTCCTCCTGCACAAGTAAAATGTATATTTCTTGAAACTTTTGATTTCTGTCTGAGTAGCTACACTCTTTTGAGCCACTACACATTCTTGCAGGGGCTGAAAATAGTAAATATGACTAGAATTTCTAGAGTTGCATTTTAAGGAGAGCAAGAAAATACCCCAAGAAACAAACGCTCATGACTGTGATTTTAGTTCCTTCATCTTTCTCAAAGCGTAGTCTTAGGACATTTTGGGGCGAGGGCGTCTGAGAGACCTTTTCAGTGGGTCCGTGAAGCATGTCTACTTCTGTAGTAGCTGACAGTATTGACTTTGTAGCGTGTTGACAAGTGTAGCAAAGCAACGGTGGAAAACCTGCTACCTTCGTATGAACCGGGGCGGGGTCCACCTGTGTTAATCATCACTCTATTCTTCAGGAACATACAGTGACAGCAAGAGAAGAGAAGAAGAGAATGCTGACTTGACTTGTACTTCATAATAATCTGCTATGTATTTTTTGAATAACTAGAAGAGAGAAGGGTAAAGTCTCCAAACATAAAGAGATTGACATATTAATGACCCTGATTTGATCAGTACACATTGTATACATGTATTGAAATATGACTCTGTACCCCATAAATGGATATAATTACTATGTGTTAATCAAAAAATAATTGAAAGGATCTTTAAGTGGTAAATTGTATACATTTAATTAGATCTCAATACTTATATATGGTACACACATTCTTAAGGATACGTGTGACAATATGAAAAGGATGTTTAAAGTGCTTTTGCTTGCAAAATAAAAACTAGTAGCTACCTTGGGAAAAAATCAGACATACATTTCTTAGAGTTGAGTTGAACTAACCAAATTTTTCACAAGAAACATTTTTGCTTCAAAGAACAACTGAAAAACTAAAGATATTGACTTGGGTGCCTGGAGTACATTTTCCCAAAAGTGAAAACAAAAGCAGAACAAGCATATTATTAGAAGAAAAAAACTCACATATTTTGTTGCCAACGATAAAATTTGAGATAGAATTTGGAAAATTTTCATCTTGACACCATGAACTTGACAACTTCTCAGTAAGACTTTTTAGTAAGATTGGGGGCAATATTAACGAATGTGATTATTTGACACTGTGAAATGAAAATTCTGAACCAAATGCATAACATCTCAATATCATGGAAGGATAAAAGGTTCATTCAATGTGCAAGAGTGACCAATTAAATTTAACATATCAGAATATGTAAAGTTCATTGATATCATTTTAGATTTCACGTTGCAATTAACCTTTAAGATATTACCACTTGTCAAGTTTTGTTGTAGTATCAGGAAAATATAGCTACACTAATCTGGAGAAGCTATAAAAGTATTCCTCCTTTTTCTATCTATCTACCTGTGTGAGGCCAATTTTCTTCAAAAACTTCCAAACAACATACTGCAAGATATTGATGAAGAGGTAGATATGAAAATGCAGTGATCTTGTATTAAGACAGAAAAAAGATTTCTTTCAATGCAACAGAATACTCTTGCTATTTTTTGGATAATACAGTTGTTTTTCATTAAAATATGTTATTTAAGTTGATATACAACACCTTACCATTTTATTTTGAATGTTAATTAACATCTCAGAATTTTTGGCTTTAATTTCCAATATGTTAAATATTAATACTATAACACACATGAACAAAAGCTCTTTGGAATTCTTAATGATTTTTAGGAGTATAAAGGATTACTGTGAGGAAAAGTTTAAAAACCACACAGCTATATCTGTATATCCTACTTTCGTGCCACAGGTTTGTTTTTACTTTTATACATGTGCTTTCTAACACTGTATTCATCACTTTTTCATGATTGTCTTCAGAGAGCATCTAGTCCTGTACCTCATTATTGAACTGACTTTTGGTTTCCTGCTTTTCAGTCTGTATGCTTCAGCAAACAATAATGATCACGTTTTTTCCCATATTTTTTCTCTGCTCTAACTTCTTGAAATGTGGCTTGCTGAAGTCCATGGATAAGTGTCTGACCATTCAGTTATTCATGACTTTTTCTACTCTGCCACCGTGCACTTGACATGGGGCATCAAGCATTTTAAAATTCTAGAAGCCTTCCGACTGCATTTTAATATCTTCCAAAATATTTTCCTATTGTATTTTGCATGTTTTCTGTATTTGTATTTTAACAAGAGAATGAGAATGGAAAAGACAGTAGACTATGTTAGGAACACACACATATATAAAAGGCTGGGATGTTTCTTCTCTGAAAAAAACATTAGAATTCAGTTACCTGTATCAGCAGCTAATTACTAGCTTTCGTTGGTGGTTTGATTGCTGTGATAGTTTGGATTATTGTTCAGCAAATATTCACTCCCTTGTCTTATCACTGTTGGCAGAGTACCCTTCCCCGAACCTTTGAAGTGGCTTTGGTGAGTGGCTATTGCAGTTTTTATGCAACCAGTATCTTTAAACTGATTGTGTGGTATTGCTTGACCCTTGAACTTTGAAAAATATATATATCACAGATGGAGCAACCTGGTAGCTGCATTCTGAAGCCAAATCTAGCAAACTTGACGGCTGAAATGGAACCCCTCATCCTTGATGAGCAGGACCATGAACTTGTGAGAACTGACCCAGAGGGCCTGAACTTACCCACCAGCTCGACTGATATGCTTCTTTTAGGCTCTTTGCATTGCTTTTCTTGGAACATTTACTTTAGAAAATTTATTATTATACCTTTTCCTTGACCCTTCAAAATGTACGTCTTTTTTAAAAACCTCTTGTCAGTTTCCTATTTCTTTGTCAAGGTTCTGGGATCCATCCCTTCGAAATGCAATCATAAAGGAAAACTCCCAGATTCTAGCGGAGCGTGGACCCTAACTTCAGCAAGCACAGTGCTCAAGTTGTAAAACTGTCTCTGAAGAAAGTTTAGGAGCCCGTCCAGCAAACACACGGCCCCTACTACCATCCTCACCTCCTTGGCTTTAAAAACTCTCCAGCCTTTTGTTTCGGGGGAGTTCAGTTCAGACTGAGTACTCATCTCTTTTCCCTATCGCAATAGCCTCAGACAGTCTTCTTGGCCTATTTTACATCGTCAAGGGCAAGTTTTAGTTCCATTAAACAACACACAATTAAATATTTGTGTTGTAAGACATTTAGTTTGGGGAAGGTTGGTATTGTGGCATTATTATTGCAATAGCTGACTTAGAACTTTGGTTGATTAATTGATTTGTTTGTATCTAACTATTTCTTGGATTTTTTGAGATGATTAAACGAACTAGGAAGGAATTATATGGAGAGAATAACAAACATGCAGACAAAAACAAAGAAAAGACCCTAATACAAATAGCCCGAGAAGAGCTCCACAGGTAGGCATCAAATTAAGGTCAGAATTAATATTCTTTGTAGTGAGGATATAAAGGAAAATTAAGCCCTATAGCAAGCATTATCTATAATGGGAAGAATACTGGTATGTTAGAAGAGAGATATATTTTCCAGTATTCAACATCAGTATATAAACATTTATATAGGACTAAATGATTTTTAGCAATTTAATAAAAAGTTCAAATATAATTGTGGCTTTCTTTTAGTACTCTTTGGGGAAAAATCAAGAGCATTTTGGAGCATTTGTTATGTGATAATTCTATGAAGGCACTTCTATAGAGATAGAAATGCACAAAATTTAGGTAGTTAAGTTTCTTCTGCTTCCAGTTAATTCAAAGCAATAGAAGAATACAGACATTACACTCTTCCCCGAGGGGAATGGCTTCATATATTTCTATAGTAACGAGTATTCTTGAGCATTCTGCATGTGCCTGGCACTGTGATGGCCTCTAACACACATCATCTCTGCCTCACTTGAAAGAAAATTATTATACAGTAATCTTCAGTTCAGACACAAGGGAATTTAGGAGAGTTATGTTACTCGGTCTAGGCTTATCTGACTCTGAAGGGCATCCATGTTCATTGAATTAAACTGCTTTTTGTAGAATCATAATTTCTAACAAATTATTAAATCATAAAACTTGCAGTAATTTCATTAGAAGTTATTAAAACTACATCAGAGGTCCACCGATGCTACAATCTATAGCTGTGGTCTACAGTTGCCTGAACCAGGCTACTGCACAAACCTCACTTAGGGCTTATTAAATATATACAGGTTAGCCTGAAAGTCTGACCCACAGAATTTCACAGGGCTGAGAATCCATATTTCATCAGCTTCACTGAGGTTTGAGAACCACCACATTAGACTTTGCCACTCAAATAAAAATTGTGTCAGCTGGGCTTTTAATCATAGTAGAGTAATATATCTACTAAACATACATTGATTGCAAATGACTGAAGTTTAGGTATTTTGTTTAATACACGGAAAGAGGAATCTTGTCTCAATAAGCAGTAATATACACAAAAGTTTATAGATCATTATTCATATGAAAATTGTCCTTTGAGAAGACAGGCAGTTTAGAAGAAATACTACCCAACAGGGAAAGACAAAACATTATTTGGCAAAGGATTTTAGATCCTTCAGCATTTTAAATTCTCATTTGGTTAAAGTTCAGAAATTCAATATTTCAGAGAAAGGAAGAAATGGGTTGTTGGGATTTTTAAGTATCCTCTTCATAGTAAGAGAACTTAGTCCAAGGAAGCCTAGCACCTGAGAACATGAGCCAGGCCATGAATGTGTTCTCAGATTGACTTAATGACCTGAGTTGGTCATTAAATTGTATCCATCTAGAGATGAATATGATGGCAAGGCTTTATATAAAAAATAAAGATAGCAACTTTTAAAATTAAGAAAGTTGTTGTAAGTCTCAAAATTTCATTGTTTTAAGAATTCTGAAAATGTTCTGAATGCCAGAGCTTAGTTTTACCTTTTGCTACTCCCACCGTAGGGTTGTAAATGAAAACAAGAAACCAAACAAGACATAAATAGAGTAGAATTTGGAGCTCTCTCTAGATTCAGTTTTTTATGTGTACCTGAATGAAGTGTCTGTTTACAATAACACTCTCATAGTAAAATATTTCATTATGAAGAGGAAAAGAGAACACTTCAGATGTCTCTTGAAATGTCAAAAGTAGTTTGTTCATAATCTGATTAGAACTGTATCTTTAAATTCTTTTTGAACTACTGGAATTAAACCAGGAAAGTGATAGATTTTATTATTTCTTTTCTTCAAGCTCATAACTATACCAAAATACGTAATAAGACCCTTGGCCTGATGACACTCCTTGGATCTCTGTCTCTCTCTCTCTCTCTCTCTCTCTCTCTCTCTCTCTCTCTCACCACTTTTTGTTGCTCAGCACTTTCTCCTCTTCGGACTAATACTTAAAGAGGGCTTCTTGAAGAAGCCCTCGACAGTGGATTTTGCACTTCATTTTTATGTTGTCCTAGATCCAGAAAACACAATGCTTTGATTTGTGGTTATGGGAAAGCTACCCAGAGGTAAAACAGAATTCAAAATCCTCTGAACTGTTTTGAATTCTTCAAATTTTGTGTGTTTGGATCACTCCCAAAGAGACCTAAAATCCATCCAGCTGCCCCTAATTACAGTGGTACTTCAGTTCATGAACTTAATTCTTTCCACAGTTCTGATCACAAACCAATTTGGTCATGAACTGAATCAAATTTCCCCTATAAGGTCAATATTGACTTATGTCATTTCATAAGACTGTCCAGTATTCACTGTTTTTCATTTACTTTTACTTTGTATACTAAAAAGATTTCATGATAGAAGATTCTGAGAATGTTTGGCACACCAATGTCTTCCTTTCATTTTACACCGATCTGGGTATCTGAACAATTTACATGCAAATTTTAATGAGAATATGTTTATTTGAAAGACAATAACTTTACAAATAAATAAAGTTTGCAAGATGAGACTTCCTTTCAAAGTGTAAGAAGATCAGATTTAATTTAAAAGCTCCTATGCATCCAGGTAGTCCATGTGCATGCAGGCGCATGCGCGCGCGCACACACACACACACACACACACACACACACACACACACAATCCTGTTGAAGAAAACCAGGAGATTCTGTGATACATATCACCACTCAACTGTAAATTGTTCACACTGAGTATTTATCTCTGGAGATGGAGACAGGTTCTACACAGAGAATCACCAAATTCACTGGGGCATTTGATTGGATACTCACATTGTCAGAGTTTAGGTATTTATCTCAAGATTTTGTTTCTGCTCCTAAAGACACGTCATTCAATCTTTTTACAGGGTTGAGATACTAACTTGTGAATTCTCTCAGCACTCCTTTTTTTTAAAATTTTATTTTAATGGCACATTTTAGATGTACATAATGATATCATTCATCATGTGGTATGTGTAGGTACATGATATATCTTTTTGCTTCTTTTTTTCCCATTCCCCTCCCCTCCCTTCACCCCCTCCTCCCTCCTTATTTACAAAAGCTTTGTTTCCATTTTTTTCCTTCCATTTCTTATTTCTCTTGTCCCTCTGTTCCTTTCCTCTTCCCCCTCCCTTGTTCCCGTTCCCATTTGGACATTTTCTTCCCTTTTCCAAGAAAATACATCTTAGTCTTTATTTACACTTTCAGTTTCTCACACCAAAGAAACAATGTGGTATTTAAACATGCGCGTCTGATTTATTTCACTTAAGAGTATGGTCTCAAGATGCATCCATTTACCTAGAAATAGCTCAAGCTTATCATTCTTTATGGCAGAGTAGTACTCCATTGTATTAAAAAAACACATTTTCTTTATCCATTCTGTGGTTGACGAGCATTTGGGGGTGTCTCCAAGATTTAGCTATTATAAACTGTGCCGCTATAAACATGGGTGTGCATATACCACTGCAGTATAATGCTTTTAATTCTTTTGAGAAGATACCAAGAAGGGGAATAGCTGGGTCAAATGGAACCTCTAGTTCTAGTTATAGCATACCTCACAGAACTAGAGAAAACAATCCTAAAATTCATTTGGAACCAAAAGAAACCTAGAATAGCAAAAGCAATTCTGGGCAACAAAAGCAAAGCAGGGGCCATCACAATCCCTGACCTAAAACTATATTACAAAGATACTGTAATAAAAACAGCATGGTACTGGCAAAAAAAAAAAAAACAACCAGACCCCAGGACCAATGGAACAGATTAGAAGATGAAGAAACATGTCCAAACACTCTCCGTCATCTTATCTTTGACAAATGGGCCAAACAACCTCACTGGAAGAAAGGCAGCCTCTTTAATAAATGGTGCTGGAAAAACTGGCTCTTCACATGTCAAAGGTTAAAACTAGACCCATATCTTTCCCCATGCACTAAGCTAAAATCAAAATGGATCAAAGATCTGAATATTAAAACAGAAACACTAAATCTGTTGTCAGCATTCTTTAAAAATGATACAAGGGAGCCTTTGGAAGTAACTTAAGGATCTATGGCAGTTGAGCTTAATCATCAACTTGATTGGCTTGGTGACCACCTAGGGAATTAGTAAAGCAGACTTCCGGGCTTGTCCAAGTGTGTCACAGAGGCACGACCTTGGAATCTATCTGGCCCCTGGCTCCTTCCTCTCTGGGACTCTTCCTCTGTGTTCTGCTTCCTGGTCACCATGAAGTACGTGACCTTGCTCTACCACACCCTTTTGCCACGACATTTCTGCCTTGATAAGGCCAACCATGAGCTAAATAAACCTCTTTTCATTTAAGTTGAAGTTTCCAGGTAAGAAAGCTGACCATTATAGGATCCAACAACCTTGCAAATTTGTGGCAGGTACACAGGCAACTCATTTTAGCAGGCAGCGCTCTGTCACGGGGCAGCAACTTGGCAGAGGGAAAACACTGCAAAGGAAAGTCTCACTCTTCTTCCCCCACAGCCTGTGATTACTATGCCTGAAGAAGTTTTGAGAAAACTCTTCTGTGCAGAGTCTATGGGTGATTTATGAATCTGAGGCCCTTGGCTGGAACCCAAAGGGTCATCATTCCTGGATTTGTGTTAGCAAGAATGAACTTCAGTCAATGTTCAAAGTCAGAATACAGTGTCCTCCAAGTAGCAGGAGAAGCCGCTGGCTCTCCAGCTGCCATCATCTTTTCACTTTTTATCATAGTGTGATCATACATTCTCTTTTTACTTCCTTTTGTAATGAAAAAAATGTACTCCATGGAATAATAAAATATGTCTTAGCCTCTAGGTTATGTTTGCCCCCTTTCTCTCCTTGCACACATTTTTATTCCTTCTACATCCTGTTTATTTTATATCCAGAATTCCTCCTTTTTATAATTATAGTTCTGCACCACTGAATGATGGAATATATTCTGAGACAAAGATACATTCTGAGAAATGTGTCATTAGGTAATTATGTCATTATACAAATATATTTGCATAAACTTAGATGTCACAGCCTACTACACACCTGGGCTATATGTTGTAGCCTATTGCTTTAGGCTATAAATAAGCCTGTACAGCATGTCACTGTACTGGATATTGTAGGCGGTTCTAACACAATAGTAAGTACTTATGTATCTAAAGATATCTGAACAGAGAAGAGGTTCAGTAAAAAAAAAAATACCCTATTAAAAAGGGACACCTGTGCGTGGCACTTACCCGGAGCGGTTTGCCTGTGCATGGCACTTACCCGGAGTGGTACGCCTGCGTGTAGCACTTACCTGGAGTGGTTCGCCTGCATGTGGCACTTACCTGGAGTGGTTCGCTTGTATATTGCACTTACCTGAAGTTTGCAGGACAAGAAGTTGCTCTAGGTGAGAACGAGTGAACGGGAAGTAAATGTAAAGGTCTGGGACCTTGCTGTGCACTACTGTAGACTTCATAAATACTCTACACTTAGGCTACACTACATCATAAACAAAATCTTTCTTCAATAATAAATTAACTTGGCTTACTGTTACTTTTTGACCTCATAAACTTTTCATTTTAACTTTGTTTTAATAACATAGAACTTATATATACATTGCACAAACTATACAATAAAAACATATTTTCTTTATATTCTTATGCTCAAGTATTAAATTTTCTTTTTCATTTTTAAACATTTTTATGAAACACCAAGACATAACACACACATTACCCTAGAGTCAAGGTCGGTGAAGTCACTGTGTTTTAGCTGCACATTCTGTCCCACGGGAAGGTCTTCGGGGACAATCACATGCATGGAGTTATCACCTCTTATGATAACAATGCCTTCTTGTGTAACGCAGCCTGAAGAACCTGCCTAGAGTTATTTTATGGTTAACCGTTTTTTTAATAAGGACAAGGAGCACACCCTAACATAATGCTTAAAAGTTTAGCACAGCAGTACATAACCCAGTAACATACTTGTTTATTATCATCAAGTATTATGTACTCCACATAATTGTGTGTGCTACACTTTGTATAAATGGTAGTGCAACAGCTATGTCTATATTATCAGTATCATCAACATGTGAGCAGTGCACGTGCTATGTGATAACTAGCTACTGTGCCACGAGGTGACAGGAATTTTTCAGCTCCATTATAAACTCAAGGGACAACTGTTACATATACAGTTTGTCTTTGATTAAGGCATTGTTCTATGGCATATGCATGCACTACATATTTCCTTAGTTCTCTCTGTACACCTGTATCTGCTTGTCTCAATTTCCTTAGAATTCTGAGTCTTCTCTGTTTTATGTTCTCTTATTTCCTTACTTTCTAAAGATATGTATTTCTTTTATTTCTATCACCCTGCCATTCCTGCTTATTTACATTCTTTTAAACACTTACTCTTCTCTTTCTGTCTTATTATTTTCCTGCTTTATACTTCCAAAGAAAACGCCAATCTTTATAGTAATGAGCTGTGACTTTAAAGAAGATTTTGGAAAGAATTCAGAATGTTCTTAGAAAATTCTTCTTCTTTGAAAGGTTTGGCAAAAGGGATACCCAACTCATTCTTTTATTTTATTTTATTTTATTTTTGGTGATGGGGATTGAATTCAGGGCCTTGCATTTGCAAGGCAAGCACTCTAACCACTGAACTAAATCCCCAGACCCCCAACTCATTCTTTTAATTCAGCCAATCAGAATACATATTTTCCTGAATCAATTTACATGCTGAATGTAAGATGTCTCTGTGAATTCATGAAAGTATACAATAAATATTAACTATATGAACTATGAGAAAATCATAAGCTAAAGTTAAATATTCAGTGAAAATGATGAGAATGGACTTGAATATGAAGAAAATAGTACCAAAATTCTGAACATTCACTGGATGTGGGAAAAGAATTAATTCTTAAGTGAAGATGATAGAAAAAGTCTTATTCTCTATCTCCATCCTTTCACTCATGGAACAGCAATGAACTCTGTGTGTGCATGTGTGTGTGTGTGTGTGTGTGTGTGTGTGTGTAGACAGGATGAGGTTCAGGAACTTTCTGATCTTTCTAGGATTGTCTCCTAAAACACACAAATATTGAAATTGTTTGTTTGTTCTTTGAAATTGAGCTCAGCATTTTAGCCCACATTTATACAAAAAAGAGAAGAACAACTCTAAATTCCAGTTTTAATATCTGTTGAGAATCATTTAGAATATTTCTTGAGAGGAGAACTTGATGCTATATGCAGAATGGAGGATGGTACATACAAGAATCATGCAGAAATTCCCAGGCACTCCTCTGTGCACAGCACTTTAACCAGAAACAAATATGTTGAGCTCACTCTCAACTTGAAAACTTTTCTCTTTAGAAGACAGTTTAGCACCCATGCAGTCCACTGCAGTTATATCACCTACATAATCCCAAGTGTAAGATTTTCTGACTCTTCCTTCAAGCCACATTCAGCACTCCTAAGGGTTTTAGTAAACAACAATTTTTCCTATGGCAGGCAGAAATAGCTCGCCCAAGATGTCTGCATGCTAATTTCTAGAACATGTGACTATGTTACATTTAAAGATAACAAAGGGGAATTAAAGTATCTGATGGGATTAAGATTGCTAAACAGTTGATCTTAAATAGGGAGATTACTCCTCCTTATGAATTATCTGTGTAGGTCCACTGCAGTCACACAGGTCCATAAAAGTGAAAGAGAGTGAGGCAGAGGAGGAGGTAAGAATAATGTAATGCCATCTGAGAAGGACTTGATTGGCCAATGCTGATGTATAGGATTAACTGTGTACCCCAAAAGGATATGCTGAAGTCTTAACCCCTAGAACACTCTCACGATATGACCTAAAACATAAGATCTTTAAAAGGATTAAACAGCTAAAATGAGGTCATTGAAGTGGGTCCTAATCTATATGACTGTGTCTGTATAAATAGGAAAAATTGGGACACAGAGAGACACACACGGGGGGAAGACTGTCTGAAGAGATGCAAGGAGAATTATCTGTGAATATGGAAGTTGGAGTGATGCATTTGCGAGGTGGAGAAGACCATGATTGTTGACAAGGACTTAGGAGCTAGGACCAGGAGCTGGGAGAGAAGTATGAACAGATTCTTCCTTACAGCACTTGCAAGGAATCAACCCTGCTGACACTTTGATTTCAGACTTAGAGTTTCTGGGATTGTGAGACAATAAATTCCAGCTATTTTAAGCCATTCAATTTTGTGGTTCTTTGTTGTGGTAGCTCTGAGAAAATGAGGCACTAGCTTCAAGATGGAAAGGAGTCACACACCAATGAATGAAGGCAATTTCCAGAAACTGAAAAAGGCAAGGAAATTGACTGTCCCTTAGCTTTTGTAGAAAGGAACACAGGTCTCTTGACTCTTGAATTTAGCCTAGTGTTGTGGACTGAATGCTTGTTGAGGGTGACAAGGGTTGCATGAGTATAGAAGTGTGGGACCCTAATCCAACAGGGTCAAGGTCCTAATAGGAGGAAGAAGCGATACTAGAGCCTGTTCCGCCACCCCACCACCACCACAGGAGGACACAGTGAGAAGATTATCATCTGTAAGCCAATGAAGAGACTTCACTGGGAACTAAATTGACCAGAACCTTCATTTGGGACTTTTTATCCTACAGAACTGTGAAAAAATTAATTCCTGTTTTACAAACTACACATCTATCATCTTTTATCGTAATAGCCTAAGTAAACCAAAATACCTACTGTGACATGTTGGCCTTTTGTCCTCCGAAATTGTAAAATAATACATTTGTGCTGTTCAAGCACAAAATCTGTAGTAATTTGTCATAATAACATTGGGAAACTAATGTATTCACTGTCATTAAATTTCCAGTGATATCTCAGTTACTATGTAGATTGGAATCAGAATGTGCTATATGTTAGTTCATCTTTTAGCTAGCTTAAAACATACTTTAATTGGAGCATTTATGTAGACTTTACACCAAAAATTCAGCAAAAAAGAGTGACAGAATGCCAGTAATTACAGACATAGTACTATGCACTTAAAGACACAGTCCTGAATAACCGTTATTGTTTTCATTTGGTCAGTTCAGGTTATACTCATTTTTCTTTAAAAAAATTATGAAATAGTGTTTTTAAAAATTATGAAATAGTTTTCCTTACTAGAAAAAAAATCTATTGTTTTGGCAACTCTAAAATTCTATGAAAATGAAGCTTCAGAAAAAAAATGCCAAATGCTATGGTAAATTATTGCTATTTGTGGAACATTTCATACCTGTAATTTTATTTGAAGGCTGTAAATTCTTTCCTGCTGCCCATGAAACATGCATAAAGCACGGAATTAGCATTTAGAAGAAGATCAAGGTAGAAAAATTACCTTGACAGGGACTGGAAGAAAATTAATACACGAATGACCAAACGTCTAAAGTAGCATTAATCACTAGTTGAGTATTCAGTAAACCCAAAGCTATGTGCTTCTAGGACCAAATAATCTACAGACTTTGGAAGTTTGTAATTTAGATTTCCTCAGCTTCTTCCAGTTCTGCCGAGTAATAACTAAATAGCCCTGAGAAAATATTTTAATTCTTCTTCTTTAAACATTAATGTCTTTAAAATTTCTATATCAAATAACTCTTGTTTAAATATTTTAACATCTTTATGTTTGTTACTAGGTTTATCTACATAAAGCATTTTACACTATACTAAGCCGAATAATCTCTTTATTTCTTGTGTATTATTATTTCCCTGAAAAGTTATATTAGTCAGCTTTTTATATATAAATCAGTCTAATAAATACAGCTTTAAAATAATTGCCATTTATTCATTTTAGGATTCTGTAGGCCAGCTGGGTGGTTGTTTATATCTGAGCTAGTTCAGCTGATTCTTCTGGCTGGCCTGTTAGGATGAAGGTTGATGGGGTTGCTCACTGGGATTGCTTTATTCACATTTCTGAGAGCCTGTGGACTGGGCAATGGGATGACTGGATCAGTGGAGAATCATCCAGCAGGTGGGGCTGGGTTTCACCATAAAGGCGGTCAGTGGCAAAGTTCTCAAGAGCAACAAGAAGGCAAGCTTTGTTGTACACGAGCTCTTCAAACCTCTACTGGCGTCATGCTTGCTAATCCCCCTTGGCCAAATTAGTTTCAGCCAGGTCAGCATAAGTGGGTACTATCAAAGGACATGGATACAGCTGTAATTGTTGGACTTTTTGCAATCAGACATGCAAAATCTATTGCTCCAATTGGAAATCAACATGTACATATTTTATTATTCCACATCAACAT
Organism: Hystrix cristata; assembly: GCA_004026905.1. Taxonomy (NCBI): domain Eukaryota; kingdom Metazoa; phylum Chordata; class Mammalia; order Rodentia; family Hystricidae; genus Hystrix; species Hystrix cristata. The sequence continues at coordinate 127,736 of PVJO010001361.1, read as the reverse complement.
CCCGAGCTACCTGCAGTTTTATCTTTGGGCTCCTCCTTTACCCCACTCTATCTTTGCACAGATTCTCCTTGGCCTTAAGTACCCTTCCCTGTGCTTCCTTCCTTTATAGTACAGATGAATTTTTACTCATTTTTTTAGGCTTGACATATTAATTAGCTTGGACTGACACAACAAAATACATAAACTGAGTGAATTAACAGAAATTTGTTGTCTCACTTTCCTGGAGAAGAGTTTGAGATGATGGTGTTAGCAGAGCTGATTCCTTCTCTAAGCTGTGAGGAAGAATGTGTTCCACGTTGCTCCCCTTGCTTCTGGTGGCTTGTGGCAATCTTTGGCATTCCTTCCCAAGTACAAGTATCTGGTCTCTTCTTCGACCTGGCATTCTCTTTGTGTGTGTGTGTGTCTTATTAAAAGATCCTTGGGATAAAGAGAACAGTCACACTGGATTATGGCCCAGGCTAATGACCCCATTTTAACTAGATTACTAGGTAAACTCTCTGCCCACAAAAGGTCACATTCTGAGATACTGAGGTTCGGGGTCTCAACTCAGTCCATTCTACTGAGGCCAAATGAAACCTCTATGACATTTCCTATCATTCTTCTCACATAAAGGATTTTCTTATTGTCATCTTTGTGCAGCTGCTATTAGAGCCTTTTCAAATAATACTTAGTACTATGACTCATAATAGTTGGTTTATATTTGTTTTTAATAATGTCTACAGTTGTGCAATACAGTGCTAGTTTCCTCTAATATACTGGAAATATGTTCATAGTACCTGAAGCATTATATAAAGCAATTATATAAAAATATAATTTTGATAGTACCCTATCAAAATTTTAATGACATTTTTCACAGAAATAGAAAAAGTTTGAACATAAAAAGTCCCAAGTATCCATGACAATCTTGAAAAATGAAAGCAAAGTTAGAGGTCTCATATTTCCTGATTTCAAATTATATTACGAATTAGTAGTAATAAAAGTAGTAGAGAACACACAGAACAATGGATTAGAACAGGAAGCCCAGAAATAAACCCAAATGCATACGCTCAACTAATTTTTGACAAGGACAACCAAGAAGAGACAACATAGAAAGGACAGACTCTTCTATTAATATTAGGAAAATTAAACTCCCATATGGAAAAATTGATCTATACCTTTATGTTATACAGAAATATACGAAAATCATCACATACAAAAATCAACTGAAAATGGATCAAAGAACTCAACATAAGACTTTTAGATTGGGCTTAGCAAGAATTTTTTTCTGACATCTTACCAAATGCATATTCAAAAGTAAATATAAAGTGGCACTAAGTAAAACTAAAAAGGTTTTGCACATTAAAGGAAATAGTAAAATTAAAAAGCAGCCAATGGATTGGGAGAAGGCATTTGTGAGCCATATATTGAAAAGAGGTTAGTATCTAAAATATATGAGGAACTCTCATAGACTCAATTACAAAATAAATAGAGAATCCACTTAAAAACGAACAAAGAACTTGATAGACAATTCTCGAAGGTAGCTGTAATTGGGAACAACAGGTATGCAGAAAGCCCCTGAACATCATCAATCATTAAGGGAATATGAATCAATACCACAAATAGGGCCTGAGGGGAAAAAAGAGGTGATGTGTTGCTGAGGAATTTCAGATGCGAAATTCAGGACAAGGAAGCTTGGAGTTTAATTAATAAAGTTTTCTATTTACATAATGTTTTAAAATCTTTAATTAAATTCAGACACTCAGGCCAAAGCTGCCTGTTGATGACAAATTTACATGTTATTTTATACTTTGCAAAGTATTATTGTCCTAGATGCTAGTCTATTTGATTCTCAAAATGTATCCCACTAATATTCTTATCCCTATTACAAAGATAAGAAAACTGCTCATTTGAGCTTCATTTTCAAAGTATGCGATATATATCTTCTCATATGGTCTCTTCATACAAAGTTATAATTGCAAAAATCCAATCTTTTCCATCAATATTAGACTGTACCTTTTAATTACTTCTAAAATAAAATAAATGTAAAGGTGAGTGTGCATAGTTAACTATACTCCAAATTGTCTAGCATTCCACCAACCAAGGAATTAAACTATTACTTCAGTTTTCTCCCTGAAATCTATATGCTTCGTGAAACTTTGACCTTTTTATTTTTTAGAATGGAGTTCTAAAAGCAGAACAATAGACTAAATGGTAATACAAATGGCATTTTCATAAAGGGTTAGTGAAAATGCTTTCAATAACAGTCTGGTCCAGATCGAGAAGACTGAGGAAAAAATAAGAGGAACCAGAGACAGTTTAGATGAGATTAAAATAATTTGACTAAGAATATAATCTATTTATTCCTTTTCCTTATGAGCAGAATCTTCCATTACAGGAAGAAAAATAAAAGAGAAATTAAAGCATTAGGAACCTGTGTTCTCTGCAATCCTTTAAGGTCCTGTTTACCTAATTGGATTATAATGAAACACAAACAGATAGAGTCTGGTCATGACGCTGGGCAGATGAGTGATCAGCTGGGTTCCCACTGCTGGGAAAATCTCCAGCAAAAGCATCCCAAGTTCAATCACAAAATCATAATTCTCTCCTTAGGGCAATCAACACTTCTAAACAACAAATCAAGAGACGATGAATTGTATTTCAAGGTTAACTCAGCCCAGTTCTCACTGATTTAAAAGAGAGAAACATGATCTATATACGGAGTCTAAGGTCTGGGCCCACCTTGTTATTTTCAGTGTTCCCTTCATTTCATTTGCAAATAAGCACCCATTTAAATCACAAACTGCTAGGTCTATCTATAAGTGCCTAGTTTATTCCATGATGCCTAGCACAGTGACAAGCACTCAGGAAGTGATTGATGAATAAGCATTGGAGGATGGATATAAGATTAGAGGTTTTTTAAAAAAATTCATCATTTTAGCCAGGCGCGGTGATGCACATCTGTTATGCCAGCACTCAGGAGCCTGAGGCAGGAGGATTGCTGTGAGTTCAAGGTTAGCCTGGACTACATAATTCAAGATCAGCCTGGACGATACACTGGGACCCTGTCTCAAAAAAAAAAAAAAATCGTTTTATGAGCAGAGTAAAATAATCGTAGTTTTCAAAGCATTTTCCAATAATTTATCACATTCAAGCCTTAAAACAATGGAGTAAAGTAGTTGTTACTAATTGACTATTTTACAAGGCATAATGATGTCTGATTCAAGAGCAAACTTGCAAATAAACATGACTGTCATGGAGAGCAGGTTCTACTCTCAGTGTGAGCAGTACAGGCCAAGGAGTTTTATGGGTAGGTGTTCATTTGTTGCTTGTTTGTTTGTGGCACTCGGGATGGAACCCACCACTGAGCTACATCCTGGCCCTTTTTTATTCTTTATTTTGTGACGAAGTCTCACTAAATTGCCCAGGCTGACCTCCAACTTGGGATCCTCCTGCCTCAGCCTCCCAAATAGCTGAGATTATAGCTGTGTAGCACAACATACCTGGCCAGGCTGTGAGTTTTATACTTCATAGATATAAGACTTGACTGTTCAATTGGAATGTCAGTCATTAGGTCAAAATGCGCTAAAGAAATATTTTACTCCAATTTTTTATATTCCTATTTCTATACCATTACAGTTTTTAAAGGCTTCTAAAAAGCCTTTTAAAGCTTTATTTATTAGCTTTCTAACTAGTCCCCCTTCACTCATACCAATGTGTTTTTTACAGTGATTCTAAGAGTGACTTTGAAAAATGCAAATCTGATTTTGCGATGGCATAATTTTGGAGGTGCAGGTTTTCCACTGCTCTTAGAATATAGATCGTAGTCTCTGGCCTGAAATACCCTGCGTGTCGATGCCCCCACCACACACTCCTCCCCCATCCCCACCTCCCCTCTCCTCTGTCTGTACTCGCACATTATGGACTTGTTCGATTTTCCGAACCCGATCTCGAAGTTCCTCCTTGCCTGTCGCTTACCCGCCTCCTGATGTGTCTTCCTCAACCCTCCAGTTGACTCCACCAAGCTGATCATTTTGGGCTCCGTGTATCACTTCCTCAAAAAGTCTTTCCGCTCCTCTCAGGCAGGCTCAGGTTTCCAGATTAACAGAGGTGTCCTCTGCGGTAACGCTCAGCACTTTAAGATTTGTTTATTCACCATTTTTCATCCGTCCCCCTCAGCCTCACCCCTTCTTTAGTTCGATAAATTCCCAATGCCATCACGTGTATGGCACCGAGTAGATGACTAATAACAGCTGTGAGTTAGCTCAATTAGTAAATTTCTACCAGAACCCGAAGTACTTATTCTAGAACAGACTTTGATTCATGCGACTCTACTGCTCTTCCACGACCTTCCCACAGTGTCTGAGATAAAGCCCCAGTTTCTAAGCCTCGTGTGTTGGACCTGGCAATTCCCTGCCCACTTCACCCTCCTTACTGCTCTCTTTACTCTATGGACCTTTCTGTGTTTTAGCTCCACCGAACCATCCTCTGTGACCTTTCTACTTTGTCTTAGGTACTGTATTTGCATATTATTGACCTTCGTTTCCTGGGTCTTCTCTCTCCCTGTCCCGGCCCACACCCACCTTCATTTATTGATCACTTAGGACTCTGTTACGACACAATTTAAAAGAATATAATTCCCGACCCTTGATTTTTGAGAAAGATAACTGAAACATTGTATTTTGGAAGTTGTAATACCATTATCACTTATTTGTGACTGTAATATATAATGATGAAAATTATATGAAATGAAAATATATTCACAGCATTCAATGTAATGTTTTGCATAAAATAATACCTCCTGAAATTAGGTGGATGTGATGTACTTCCATGCAACATTCAGAAAAGAGTAAGTGAAATTTGTAAAATCTGGTTCAAATCTCACCAACAGGACCTGGGGACTTAGCTCAAGTGACAGAGCGCTTGCCTGGCAAGTGCAAGGCTGTGGGTTCAATCCCCAGCACCCCCAACACCAAAAAAAAAAAAAAAAAAAAAAAAAAAACCTCACCAACTAAATAATAAAGTGTTCTTGAGAAGATACGGTGTAGAGACCACAGCATTATGTTTCTGTGAATCTTTCCAGCAGAGATCTGATAGGTCATTAATAAGACCTCCATGATTTCTGTGACTCCTAGACTATCACTAATATCTTGATTAATAAAGTTCACATGCATTTAAGATTATCAGTTTCTTTAAATTGCATTCTCTATTAATTGTATACTCTTTCTGGAAACGTAAATGAAGCCATATTCTTCACTGACTGAAACTATGTAAATGTTTTATACTTTGTAGAAGCTTTATAATTTGTTTTATAAATTGAGGATAATGGAATGGAAGCATTTGGGAAGTTAAACATGTATGTGTGTGGAAGAAATACCTAGGGGAGAGCATCAGTAACAGCACTAAGAACGTACTGTGAACAGATGGAAAATCACTTCATATATTAAAAATGAATCTTTTCCAGTTTGAAACAATTATACATGCTCATTGTAGACTATACAGAAAAATCCAATGAGGAATTAAAATCTCCTAATAGTATCACCATATAAAGGTAAGTAAATAGAAATCAAAAGTTTGCTGTGTTCCATTATTTTCCTATATATGTATATGTACAACTTGAGAATTATAATAGTTTTTATATTTAATATTTTCAAACCTTTCTTCTTTAGTATTGTCTTCTAGGTATTTTACTTTTTAATCTTTTGGAAACACACACAAAACATAATTTTTCTTTGAAAATAAACATGCTTTGAATGATAACTTAATATTATGATTATAATTAATGTATTAATTTCTGTAATTGTTGAATACTCAAAAAAGTCTTACATCCTAACATTATGAATAGCAAGCATCATTGCTCAAAAATCATTGTGTATATGCCTGATTATTTTATTAGAATGTTTTCCTAGAAATGCCGTCATTATATCACAAATTACACATATTGTTAATGCTTTTTAAATTACTGACAAATTGATTTCCCTAATGGTGTAGCAAATATCCTTCAATAATTTATTTGTGAGAATTCCACTTTTTAAATTACTTTTACCAGTACTGTATACTCTTTCAAAATATTATGTCAATTTAACAGTTTGGAAAAAGTAAATCTTACATTTAAAATAAAACAACAAAACAAGGGAGTATATGCCATTCATACATATTTGAAAAGGTTAACGGAAAATAATGACTATACTGTTTGTTCACATAGACAAGTTTCTTTTAAAAATATATTCCGAGAAAATTATTCTGTACTGAACCAAATAAGAGCTACCCTTATTTACAGATATATAAGCATTGACATACACATAAGTATGCATCTGCACATTCTAGTCCAGGTGTAGTTGTGTGGATTCACATATATTGAGATGATCAGGTATCAAAAAATTCAAAATAACACCATTTTCACTCTATTTTTTGCACTCTACAAACCGGTTAGAGTTCAGGCGTGAACACTTCATCACTGGAATAAAGCAGAAAGTACTTTGAGTTTGTATGTGCTCTCAAAGGGTAAAATGAAGTGAAGATATTCATTAACTCTTCTATTTACTCCTTTTAAAAATATTTATTAGTACATATTTGCAGTACATAATGATTACATTCATTGTGGGGAATTGGTACATGTACATAACACATCTCAAATTTTTTCCCCTTCTTCTCCACCACCCCCCCTACCTTGAGGAAGAAGTTACATTATCATTATTTACAGATGACAGATCCTTTAGATAGAAGACCCCAAAACCTCCACCAAAAGACTCCTAGAATTAATAACCAAATTCAATAGTGTACCAACATACAAAGTCAAAACTCAAAAATCGATAGCATTCCTGTATACCACTAGCAAGCTCACCAAGAGAGAAATCAAGGAAACAACATATTTCACAATAGCATCTAGGGGAAATGAAATACTTAGGAATTAACCTAACCAAGGAAGTAATAGACCTCTACAATGAAAACTATAGTGCTCTGAAAAAGGAGACTGAAGAGAATATCGGAAAATGGAAAGACGAACCCTGTTCCTGGGTAAGCAGAGCCAATATAGTCAAAATGGCCACACTTCCAAAACTGTTATACAGATTTAACACAATCCTAATTAAAATACCAATAGCATTCCTTGCAGAACTAGAGAAAGCAATCCTAAAATTCTTAGTGAACCAGAAGAGACCTAGAATAGCAAAAGCAATTCTGGGCAACAAGGGCAAGGCAGGAACATCACAATCACAGAATTCAAGTCATACTACAAAGCTACAGTGATAAAAACAGCATGGTATTCGGGAAAAAAATGAGACTTCTAGATCAGTGTAACACAATAGAAGATGCTGAAACAACTCCAAGCACACTCAGCTTCCTTATCTTTAACAAAAGTGTCAAATCCTTTTGTTGGAGGAAAGAGAGCCTCTTTAACAAGTGTTACTGGAAGTACAAACTAACAGAAAAATAAAGGAAGGATAGAGTGAGCGCAGGACAAGGGGATAGATCTTTTGCAGAGGGGAAAAGGTCCAGGGGACCAAAGGTGAGGGGCAAAGCAGAGGGGATGGGGAAATAGAGTGCAGATATGCCAGGTACAAGGCCCTAGTAACCTTAGAGAGTGTGGACATTATATGCCATAAACATGAACTAAGGTTTAAAAAACAAGAACAAAAAGGGAACGGGGGAACAGAAGAGGAGAGATAGAGAGGAGGAAAGGGCATTAAAGAAAGAAACAAGCTGTATTATGTACATGGACCAATTCCCTAAGACAACTGTAAATTCATGTACTGCAAACACGCACTAATAAAATGAAATAAAAATATAAATAAATAAACCGATGGTGCTGGGAAAACTGGCTATCCATATGCTGAAGATTAAATCTAGACCCATATCTCTCACCACACTGTAAACTAAAATTGAAATGAGTCAAAGACCTAAACATTAGAACAGAAACATTTAAACTGCTGCAAGACAAAATTGGTAAAACTCTTGAAGACATAGGTGTAGGTCAAAACTTTCTAAATAGAACGCTAGTTGCAGAAGAAATAATACCAAGAGTCAACAAAGGGGATCACATCGAATTAAAAAGCTCCTGTCTAGAAAAGGAGACCACTAAAAGAGTAGAGACAACCCACAGAATCGGAAAACATTTTTGCCAGCTACTCCTCAGACAAAGGACTAATATCTAGAATATATAAAGAATTCTATTTACTCTTGTGCCTGTTGGTGTAAGAATCAAACTTTGCCCTCTCCAAATAAATCACCGAGGAAAATGGAAAACAATGTAATCGTGTATGGTTATTTTAATGATGGCAACTGATGAAGTATTATCTTTAGCATGTATTTTTACCTGAACAGAGAGTAACTAACTATAGGCCCTTCTTTTAGAGATTTTGGCAGGGAATAAAAAAGTAAATCCTGATGTGGACAATGAGAAATAATCAAGTGTTTCTGTGCTGGAAACACCAAGTGTTAGGAGGCTGTGTAGTTCCCAGCTGTACAGGAATTGTACAGCTGTAGGCTACACTGGGTGAGAATAGAGCTCAGGTCACCTTTTTTTTGGCCAAGAAGGACACAGGCAGCCTTTCAGAAACTAGAGGGATGTCTTTGGGGAGTGCAGGTAGAGACCAGCATTTGGGGTTAACCTCAAGGGATGGGAGTAGCTACAATGTAGTTCTACAATCTAAATTTTTCACACCCCGAAAATTATACCTTTGAAAACTCTGATCTAATCTAGGAACATGTCCCTTGAGTACAGCAAAGAATTTTAGGGAGGTTTTCTAACGTAATAAAGTAACAAGAGGGTAAAGAAAAATAAACAGGATGAGGTAGGTGGGGTAGGTGGGCAGTGATGAGGAGGCAAGAAGTTCTACATAAGGAAACTCCAGAGTTGTCAGACTTGTCCTCTGAACAAGATTTATGTTTGTGTTCAGACACATTATTCCCACAAGTGGGACAGTTTAACAATTCATCAGCTCTTTTCTCCTCTATAATTGAAGGCCTCTTCATTTAACTCCAGTAAACCACAGAACCTGAGGAAAAGACTGCTTAATAGAAATCTCAAATTAGTGTGAAAGAAATGAGCTACATCGTCAACCTCATCCTAACAGGCGCAGTTAGAAGTGTATTTTTTAAAGAACTAGTTTTGTTGTCTTTTGCTTACATTAAGAGAAAGTGAGTTTGTTACATAAATTTTATACTTAAATTCTAAAGACAACAGATATCTAGTAAGATCTAAATATCCATGAAACCATCAGAAAACCTTAAACAATACATATGCCTAAAAGTGGATTTGAGAAATGATGAATTAAATAATTTGACTTAGAGTAAAATAATAACTAATAATTCTTCAGCGTTTACTGCACCCTCTGCTAAATACTTTAAATACGTCCCTGTAATACTCAAAACAACCATGTGTCATCATTATTAATTTTATCTTCATATTGTAGATGAAATAGGTGGTTTAGTTCAGTAACTAAGTTATGATAGCTCATAAGTGGTTCTCTGATTTGAATTAAACCTTTACCATGAAACTTTTCTATTATTATGATTATTCAATTTTCCTTAAAATTTAGCTCAAGAATTGTGAAAGTTAGAGATAATACCTATTGAGCTTTGCAGCTATTTTCTTGTGTTTCTGTTTTAATGTTCTAAATTATGCCTTCATTCTTGGCTTATTGCAAGAATCTGTAATAGCTTTCCTACTGAGCCTGCAGAGAATTTTGATAATTGAACAGAGAGGGAATTCAGCGTTCCCACCCCTTTCTTTTTAAGGAAATTTTTTTCTGAAAATCCTTACTCCTCATCTATGTCAAAACATTTATTATATGTCTCTTCTCTTATTTCAAGTGTATTTTGTGAGAATTCACCTAGGTAAATGAACCTATAAAAATCCATTGAGTTATGGCATGTTTCTTTCCAGTCAATAGCAGTACATTTAATTTATCAATTAACGACTCTTAGTCATCTTTTCACTGTCAGTATCAAACTTCAATATTAGAGCTATATTTCAGTCTGCTCCATGCACCACCATCAACAGTATTTTGCATAATAATTTCCATATCATGAAAAGCCAATAAACAGTTGTGAGACAAATTAATAACAATGAATAAACTCTTACTAAATGACTTTCTATACTTATATACATACCACTTAGCATATACCAGCATATAAGTGCTGTTTGTTACTATTACTTGTCAATATAATAATAACTTATTTTATAATGTTTTACAAGCTCATGAAAAAGATGGAATAAGTCAAGAAACAGAGTTGTTCAAATGCTTTCTCATTTTTTCCCTAGATTTATTGAGGTATGATTGACAAAATTGTACCCATTTACGATGTACAATGTGATATTTTGTGTCTATGCATTGTAAAGTAACTACCACAACGATGCTAGTTAATATTTTCATTACCTGCCATGCTTACCATTTGTATGAGTGGTGAGGATACTTGAGATCAAGTCTCTTAAATCTGAAGTACACAATATAACATTATTAACTATAGCTGTCATACTATAATTCAATCTCCAGAACTCATTCATCTTGTGAGATTAAAACTTTGTGTCCATTAATTAATATTTCCCTATTACTCCCTCCTCCAGTATCTGAAAAGTAGGATTCTATTCTATTCCTGTGAGTTCAACTTTTTTAGATTTCAAATATTACTGAAATGTTGTATAGGTCATTCTGATAGCTTATTTTGCTTAGCATAAGGTTCTTTAGGTTTATTCATGTTGTTGAAATGACAAGATTTCCCTCATTTTTAAGGCTGAATTATATTTCATTGTACAAATATATCACTTTCTAGACAATTTAGGCACTAAAATATTACTGGCATGACAATGCGTATTTTGGTCCTTCTCTCCATTAAATGTTAACACACCCCAAGATATGTTATTATTACATTTGTTTAAGGTTTGGTGGATAAGAATCATACTCTAAATGTATAGAATATGTGTTACAAATCTATGCAGTCATTGTCATAAAATAAAAATACTAATTATGCTCAACTAAGCCGACCAGCTTTTAATAACAGTGTTTCTTACTACTTCCTTTAAAATACTGTGATCTGAGGCATTTTAAGAAGTTAGGTATAGTTTTAGAGACAAAGTTTCTTAAACTAAACGTCCAGTTTTGAATGATTTAATCTTGTTCTTAAAATATTCTTTTTAAGAAAAGAGGTTCTACTTGCCTTTTCTTATTTTATTGAAAATGTTAGACTTATTCTTTCAAATGATAGTCATTGTTGTCCAAAGTGTTTCAATATAAATATAGGTATAACCATTTTTATGGATGGTGGATGAGTTGTGGTCCAAACTTTCATGTTTAAAATTCAGAAACAGTTTTCACAGAATAACTTGGAGTGTATTCAGTATCGGGGGTAGCCTGCGCCCCTTGTTCAGCCAACTGCATCACCAAGTCTGAGGGCGGGTCCCAGGAAGTTGTTTTAGACAAACTAGTGATACTTATCCACACTAAAATCTGAAAGAAAGGGTAATTTTTTGCTCCTAAACTCAGAGTTGTGATTGATAAGTCATAGCATCCAAGTGGAGGGTCCAAACTAGCTAGCAAAATTCCTCTGCAGTGACCAATTTTTTGCTAAAGTAATGTAGTCCTTGTCAAATTGCAAAGTTCTGAGGCTCTGGGGACTTGCTCTCAGCTTGAACTCCCTTTCACCCCTCCTCCCTGGAGGGCATGATTCTGGAATGAGATGCATAAGAAGGGGTCACTACAAAACAGAAAGCGTAAAAATGATGCTGGGAAAACAGATGATTGCTTTATTAATTATTGCTCTGGAATCTCTCTGAACTATAAAGACACAATGTTTCTTGAATGATTAGTACACAGAAAATCATAACTAAATTAACAAACAAACTGGGTTAAACAGTAAATCTTTTTATGTTTCCATTATTGTCAATAACAGAGAAACCAAAAATCTTGCCTAAGTCAATCAGGGTCATCAAACCGAATGTCAAAGGTTACCATTCATCATGTCTGGACATGATGGCCATCCCTCCCACTTAGTCTGGGATAGCTCTGATACAAGCCTGGTTTTCTAGCTTACTGATTAGTTATCCAGTCACACAGTGAATTCCAAAGAGCAAGCACTTTCCCTCCCAGTAGTCTTGGTTTTATGTGATCATCTGAGCTGTAGATATACCTCTATAGAAAGGTGAGCAAAGCATGTCATATCCTTGAATTTCTGTGCGAATCAAATGTATGACCTGTTTGTTTCGTGGAAGTCAAATTGGTAGGGGATGTTTTTAGTTAACTAGGGTTCCTGTTCATTTGAACCTGACACATGAAAATCTCCTTATACTGTGCATATTGCACCTTCTATCTCAGGCTTTTTAAATATTAGAGAGAAGTTTCAATCAGAAGCACCTTATGACTCAGGCCATCCAAACACTGAGCAGTAAAAGTGAGGTCCCATTTATAATTGGGACAAAAGTGGTTTTGATTATAATTAAAAGTCCTTTGGAAGGAATTTAATTGAAAAGTAGATGGCTTAAGAACTCCAAAAGCAGTAGATAGAAGACATTTTGACAACAAAGGGCAGATAAAAAGACAAGCGAAATGATTTTACTTTATACGTGGAAGGACATGGCATGATTTAAAAGGCTCTTTGTGATCATTAATTAATTAATACTAACAACCTCCTAATAGCGTACATCAGCATTATTACTTGCTGCAGCAAAACTTGAAATACTGCAAGTTTAGGGGGCTTTAGAGGAAGTGAAAGCTAGTGAACAGCACAGTAGGAATTGGAACTGAGTCTCTGTTCCAGGGGGCCGGGCCAGGGTCTCTGTAGGGAAGCCAGCACTCTGCTCTATGATTACAGAACAGCGCCCGAGGACCGCCAAGTCTGATAAGAAAAGATCAGCCTGAAGCTCCTTGGAAAAGTCAATGGAATGTGTGAGTCCACAAAGGCCTGGTGACAAATGCTATCTCTGCCTCTAAAAGTCATGGAGAGACAGACACGGTTCTGTTTTCCCTGAGTGGAGATTCATACTAAAGAAGATAAGCAACTGGCCTTAGTAAGGTCTCTAAATTCTATCATCTTGTGGCAGAGAGGGACTGGAGGAACAAAGCTTTTTATATTTTGAGCTGCAGTTTTTCAGAATAAGTACAGCAATGCTTTGAAACAAATCATTCACTGAGATCATCAGAAGAAAAAAGTGCCATTTTCGTACAGTCAGATAAAATCTCTACAGGAACTCTTTAAAGAAAGCTCACAATTAGTGAGCTATTTGATCTGCTCCCTCATATTAACCAGTAAATTTCCAGTCGAGTCACTGAAATAGCACAATGACAAAACACCACTAAAGATGTTGTAGGAAACAGGATTAGATCTCAGAATTTTTCTGAAACTTCAAATAGTCTTGGAGGAATTATTTCTATTAACTGATGGTTGAAGAAGTTTCAGTCCACGATCACGTGGCCCTCCCACTTCGGGCTTGTCCCAAGGCAGAACATCATGGCGAGATACAGGTGGAGCTGAAGAAAGCTGCTTCTCTTTTTTTGGCCAGGAGGCAAAGAGAGAGGCAAGAAGGGGCTGGAGTCTCAGTGTCCCCTTTGAAGGGCATTCCTAAATAACCTCCCATTGGTCCCACCTCCTACTTCTGTCATCTCCCAGAAAGCACCATCACATGAGGACCAAGCCTTAAACACATGAGGTGTTTCTTTTGGAAGGGGTTCATTTAAGATCCAAACCATAACACATAGTGAAGGTTCTTAACTGAAAACAATAAGTCAATATATTTTAGAATGAAAACTCCATATCCTCTTCTTCGCCCCAGTTCTAGAATCTATTCCTCAGATGCATTGGCATGTGTGAGAAATGACATATTTAAAAGGACATTTATTTTCTCATGGTTTAAATACAATATATTAGAGAATAATGTTCCTTCAATAAACTGGAGATTTCTTTTTGGTATGTGACTGGAGATAAACATGGCAGTTTTAAAAATGAGGCAACTGTATTTTTTAACAGACTGATCCACATACACCAAATCCCAAGGTAAGTTTTGGATAATTTATTTAAAAGGTGAAGTGCAGAACTTGTAAGTTATGTAGAGAACAGTAAGTGTTAAATGAGTCTTCTCATCTCTCCTCAATAAATATATCCAGAATCTCACCGTCTCCACTGCTGCTCCCCATCTAACCATCCTCTTCCTAGCTGGACACTACAGTGGCCTTGTCAGGACCCTCTCACTTGGTTCTACCTGCACTCTACTCCCTCCTCCTTGGGGAACCTCAAGGGAGTCATCTCTTTGCACACATATTTTGAGGTAGCACATGGTACCCCATAAATATGTATAATTTTTCTGTTTTAATGTATCAGCTAAATTAAATTTTAACTTTAATAGTAAAAGTTAGATTACTTTACTCCTACACTCAAACCTTCCAAAGGGCCTCAACACATTCAAATTTAAACCAGGGACTTTTCATGGCACATGAGGCCTTATATAATCTACCTCCTAGAAAAAAATTTTTTTTCTTTTCCTCATCTCCATCATTTTCGTCTCACCGTCACTTCTGAAGCCACCTCTGAAGCACGATTGCTCCTTTCCTGCCACTTAACATATCAAGCAGGCTCCCACAGGAGAAACTTTGTACTTGCTATTGTCTCTGCATGACTTACCTCCACGCTCCATCAGGTCTCTGGCCAAATGCCACTTTCTCAGGGGGGATTTTCCTATCGACACCCCCATCTCTCTTTAGGCCTCTTACCTATTTTGGGACACAACCACTCATCATTTGACATTGCACTCTTGCTATCTCTCCACAGGGTGGTCTCCATCTTTTTTATTCATTACTATATCCCTATCACCTAAAACTATGCCTGTTGCTCACAGCAAAGGCCCCATGTTTCAATTAATGTGTGCGTACATGAGGAATATAAAACATGTTGAGTATTATAATATCATTCACTCAGTTATCGAAATATACTATTAGAAAGAACATCTTTTGGACACACACCAAGGGTCACATAGGTAGATTAGATGTGAATATTAATAGGCAGCACTTGATTTGGGGGCATCAGTAAATAATTATAAGAGTAACTGCTAGACATTAGTTTTCCCCTGTTCCACCTGATCCTCACAACTATACAGACAGCTATGATTAATATTCCTTCTTATGGATGAGGAACTGTTGCCAGAGGTTAACGTTACTGGCCTTTGCTCAAACAGAAATTATGTGGCAGGGCAATAACAAGTGAGATTTATTGTGCTTCCGAGATGATTCCTACTCTGCATAAATACTTTTCGGGGGTCATGTCAATGAATCCCACAAGGACCCTCTGCAGCACCTATCGTCCTGATGTTGTGGATGGAAATTGAGACTTAGGTTAAGTAACAGAATTAGCTAAGATTCGAAAGTGGGCAATCTGTGTGCTTGTCCCTTGTGAGTCTGCTGCCTCCCATGAGCCTCAGCACTCTCGGTTCTGGGTCTGCTCTTCTGTTCCGCGTCTACTAGAGATGGCTGCAGGTAGACTAACGCGACTGACCCGAGGTCTTCAGAGGTGTTCAGAATGCACCTCTGAGAAGGATATGGAGATGTGCTACTCAGTATGTTAGAGGGAAAAACGGATACCACATTGTCAAAAACTCCCAAATAAAATATTAAGACTCTTGTCTTTCAGTGTTTAAGGTTACTGACCATAAATAGATTTTTCAAATATGTATAGAGTTCAAGGCTCCGTGGAAACCATTATGTATTCAAGATTTTGATGTGGCAGAATTAATGCTGCTATGAATACATTTGAAAAACATCTTTTACCTTTGACGCTCACGATCTCTTTTTTACATTTGGAAACTCAGCACTGGACAATTTAGTAAGAATGATTGTATAATACACTGTACGATTAACATAGATCTGTGAGCTGAACGATTTCAAAACCATGCTGTCAAAATAGTTTATCATTACAGTCAGGTCATACCAGCACTATCCTTTCTTGAATTTGGGCAGGCATTTGCTCATTTGCAGTGTTGAAAAGAAGGGTGGGCGGATTGGATTCTCTGTGCTGTATTAATGAGACTTTCTGGACACCAATTACTCCCTTACAGAGTTTTATTTTTTTGTAAAGGTGATAAATTACTAAACATATGTGGTGTGACTCGAATTGTTTGGAGAAGAAGATGAGATTGATGAGCCCAGATGGCTCTTTGCAATCAAGATAGAAGCCCAAGATGGTTCCACTTCTAATTAGGTCCACTAGTAAGATGCATGTATTGAAGAGGCAGACATAAGAACCTTCTTAAAATCACTCACTCATTCACCAACACAAACTGCATGCCTATGTGCGTGGGGCTGTGTATTACAAACCAGGCAGTCAGTGATGAGCAAGATAGCCCTGGCCTTCTAAAAACTTAAGCTCTGTTTTACTCCAGGAGTTCTAAATATTGATACTTACTTTAATGATATTTCCATAAATTGTAGATCATTTTCAGACTGTATCACATTAGCTAAGACCACTATCAAAGATTAGACTAAGTAAGTATACAGAGATCTTAATCTCTTGAAAAAGCACAATTGTCAAAACAGAGGAATCTGTTGTGGAGAGAGTATGATTAAGATATGATAATGCTAATTTTTATTCAATAGAATTTTGTTTCCTGAATTCTTAAAATTGTCTTCTGAAAGTGCAGTTAATTATGAAGTCTAATGTAAATGAACACTCATTTCAGAGAAATTATAACTCTGTAAGGAGGCTGGTTTATCACATATGGAGATTTAAAAAGCAGAATGTTTAAATTCATAGACATTATATATGAATTAAAGATATCTTTAGTAAAATAGAAGTCATGGACTTTTTTTGTATTTTAAGATGTTATTAATGCTGCTTCATAAATTATTTTTGTATGAGTCAATCTATAGTAGCAATCACAGTTGATTTGATCATATAGGTAAATTTTAAAACTAGTAACTAAATAAATCCATCAAGCATTATTTGCAATAAAGCCAAAATCGCTCACATTGTCTTGTCTTTGTAAATGATTTTTAGGCTCACTTTATTGATAAGAATCAACTTTTTTGCCTTTGTCTCTAATCTCCTCCTCCAAAGCAAATCTGAGAGCGTTACACCTACCTCACTGTTAAAATAAAAACCATCAGGAATCCTTGTACTTATTTGTATTCACAGGTGACTTTTTAACAGTTTCACATGCTTCAAGAAACTGCGTAGAGGATATCTGGGCTGCAAATCCTGAAGACTAGTTCTAGTTTTAAAGGGTATGAAAATATTTCTCATATGTCTGCCCCTCAGGCACACACACAAAGAAACATTAAATCTTCTCTTAGTCTGAAGAAAAGCTTACCCCAGTGATGTCTCGAGCAAATGATTTAATTTTCCAATGCTTCCACTCTGATAAAAGTAAAATAAAAGATGGCTATTAAGAAGTAGGGACGTTGATTTTTTTTTCCCTCAAATGGGACTAGGATCAAGGGGTGGAGGGAGAGGAAGGGGAGGAAAGGAAGAGGACGAAAGGTGGTGAAAGCGGGAATTCAGGTGTGTTCTGTACCTGTACCAACTCCCCTCAAGACATGTAGTCAGTATGTAATGCAAACATGTAGTTATAAAAAATAAAAACTGAAAAAAACTGAAAAAACACAAAACGGTCCTCATAAGCAATTGATTTCAGTTTTCAATAAATACTGTTTTTACATGATAATCTTTAAAGTCAAGAACAACAAAAAGATCACTTCCTTATCATTCTTTTTCTTCTTTCAGAATCTGAGTCCTTCAGGTTACTAAAAATAGATAAAGCAAAGGACAAAAGAAGTAATTTTGATCTAATCACTTGTTTTAAAATTCCTAAATATTTAAGACTGAATGATGCCATAATATTGAGCAACGATCAAGTCCTTTAGAGGTTCCCATTAACTTTGTATATAGACTTTAATAAAAATAGTGTTGCGGTTTGAATTGAGACTACTATATTCCTCAAAGGACATATGTGCTCCTAAGCAGGGGTTTGGGAAGGTGACAGATCTTGGGGTGATACAGCCGACTTCCTGTTAGGAGGCGGGGCCTCATCACTGGAGCATGGCGTGGAAGAACATATCTCCGCTCCCTGCTCCTACCTTCCCTCTCTGCTTCTTGGCCGCCAGGACATGAGCAGCCTTACTTCTGCTATGCTCCTCTGCCATGCCCCTTCTGCCTTGGAGTCGACTGATTGAAGGACTGAAACTTATCAAACTGTGAGCCAGAAAAACTCTCTCTTCCTTTGAGTTGCGAGGGTCAGATAGTTTATCTCAGTGATGAGAAAGTGACCGAGGAAAGTGTGCATTCAAAAGGAGCCCTTTACAATTTTTCCTAAATGTATGTACAAAAAGTTTTTATTATCCTACTATTAATGTATAATTACTAGATGTTGTACATACTTGCAGACTAACTCAGGAATAGTTACATCTCAAGTGCAGCAACTCCCCCAATTTTTAATCACTTTTATCATTTGCCTCTATCAGAAATCTCTATGGGGAGGTTTGTAGTAGTAACACCTAAGTACTTTTCCCAAGAGACAGCTTTAGTTATCCAAAAAGAAAGCAAGA
Organism: Hystrix cristata; assembly: GCA_004026905.1. Lineage (NCBI taxonomy): Eukaryota > Metazoa > Chordata > Mammalia > Rodentia > Hystricidae > Hystrix > Hystrix cristata. The sequence goes on along the minus strand of PVJO010001361.1, from coordinate 109,239 downwards.
AAATTTCTTCTCACTGATACTGGAACATTTCAATTTTAATATATTTTGAATGTCATCGTTCAGTTAGAAATATCTAGAGTACTTAAATAGGTCAATGACACAACGGTGATATTTATATTCACTCGGAAGTATAAAAAATATCACTGGTTCATTGAAAGGAAGAAAGAAGAAGAAAGCAAAAGTAACTGTGTGCAGTTCTGAATAGCCAGGCAAATAATATTTCCTCTTCCTTTGTCTCATTTTGCCTTTCACCTCTCTGGGTCTCTTAGCAACCATCGTTTTCATGCTCAGAAACAGAGGTAAACTGGTCTGCTATGTGGCATTTTGGCAGCTGTTTGTTTTTTCTTTATAAATCCAGATTTATTCTGGTTAGAGTAATGGGGGAGGGACACAGGGTTATACAGTTTCTTTCCTGGAAAAGTAGTGAAAACAATCTTCAAACCTAATTGGAAGAATGGCAGTGAAAGCATAACCTTCTAGATACAGAGGGAATGCAGGACTCCCGAGCCTCCTCACATCTAATTACTGCTAAATTGGCAAAAGGAACTGGAATTGCCTTGGATAGTGATTTTCGTGGGCTGCAGATCAATGTAATTTTATTAGTTCTGGGTGTTTAGAGCTACATATATCCCAGCTGTTTCTCAGCATCATAAACAATACAATTTCAAAAACTGTAATACTAAAAAGATGAGACAGTGCGGAAGGAAAAGCAGGAGATTTGCCTCTAATCCAAGAGAGCTGTACAGTCAGATAAACCATGCTTCCAAGCCTGGTTCTCACCATGACCGGCTATGGCTCTTTGGATAAGTTACGTAAAATGTCTGTTCTTTCTTCATGGACATAGATTCCAGCACACACACACACACATTTCCTGTTCTGAGCTACATGTTAATTAAAGGAGAAAGTTAAAAACAAATTGTTTTACAAGCAATAATTTACTTTAACTGTGGTGAATGGCAATAATGAGCCTGAGTGTAATGAAGAAGCCATGGCAGTAACAGTAATAGAAGAACAATTAGAAGAGATGGAAGTGTTTTAGAAAAGAGAAAAAGACGGCAAAATTTTGAGTGGAAATAAAAAAAATTCAAAAGAGAGTAATATTTACAAAATAAAATGTTTTAAAATGTCTAAGAAAATATGAATGATGTATGGTAGGAAAGAAAAAGAAGAGTTAAGAAAAATTCTAAGATTTTATGTTCTTTGACAAATGAGTAGATTAAACAAAACGTGACATATGCATAAAATAAAATATCATTCATCCTTGAAGAAGAAAATTCTGTCACTTACTACAACATGAATATGTTGTAAGTGGGTTAAGCCATTTGAAAAGAGATATGCACAAGAAGAGATTCCACTTCTATATGTATAAAATAGTCAAATTCATAGAAACAGAAAACAGCATAGTTACCAGAGATTTGCAAAATTGCTTGAAGAGTAAGGGGAGTGGTTCTTTAATGGATGTAGAGTTTTCGTTTCTATGAGATGAAAACATTCCGGAGATGTGTTCCATAGCAACGTGAATAACCATATATATTATATTATATATATATTCACAAGCTAATAAATAACTAATAATAACTATACATTTTTTCTCACAAACAGAAACTCAAAATTCTTATCTTTTTCCCCAAGTCCACGCTGTATCCCCAAGTGTGATAGCTTTTCTTGTCAGTCTCTCCTTTGAACACTCCATAATAGCCTTTCTGACTCCTTAACTAGTCCTCAAATACTCTTAGCACACGCCTGCCTTAGGGTCGTGGCGCTGGATGTTTTTCTCTTCCCAAATTATTTGTATTAACTGTTCCCTACATTAAGTCCTAGTCCACTGTTACCTCCTCACAAAGTCCTTTTCTCATCATTTGTATGCAATTTACCCGGCTTGCATTGCTTTATGGCATTTATTACCACATGACACAAAAATATATTTGTTTGCTTTCTCTTTTTCCTATTAGGACATAAATGACATTGTGGTAAGGGCTTTACTTATCTTATTGACTGCATATTGTTTTAGACCCCAGTTCTGCAGCACTGCTTGATTTGTGTCCACAAATAATCTTGTCCTTTTTACATACCAATCTTTACCATACTTTCCAAGTCCTACTAAAATAAAGGAGACAGACCATTTAATTTTAAAAAGAGAAAATAAAATTTAACCTTGGGGAAATAATAAGCCACTACTTACATTAGCATGAAGCAATGTGATTGAAAATCATGTTTGAAGGTAGGTTTTGATGGAACTATGAGACTTGAGCTGTGTGTCACGTATACAACTAATAAAAAGAAGATACTTGGAGAGCAAGACTTGTGGGAAGCTGCTTTTCATTTCACAATTTCTAATAATTTCTTCTACACAGAAACGTACCATGAAAGCCCAAATTGGCTCTCAGTATCTAAAGGCCGACATTGAGGAGTGTAACTCAGTGGTGGAGCACTATTTACATACCATGCATGAAGCCATGCCTTCAGTCTTCATCACCACCACCAATAAAAAGAAAAAAAAGAAAAAAGAAAAAAGAAAGTTAACATTAGCATATGCATTATAATAACCTGTTAAATACAAGAGTGTATGTAACTTGAAATTGAGTACTTTTGAACACATTTTAGAAGAATAAGTGTTTGCATTTGCTTTGGTCTCAAGTAGGTTCAATTTACTTGGCAACCCTCTTTCATGTTTCCAGTTCTTAGCTCTTGACATAATACCCTCCACAGATGGTGGATGTCATTTGATCCTGGCCCTTTCTGGCAAACCCACATATGTCAGCAAATGAGCCTAAAACAACTCCAGGTTTCAAATGCAAAACATTTGTAAATTGCTCTGATTCATAATCAGGACAACATAATAAACTACAATCTAGTCTTTCTCAGTGGGCCTTATTCAGCAGGAAAAAAACCACAGGATGGAAGCCAAGAGAGGATGTTGAGCTTCCCTCTTCCAGTGCTAGGATTTGGGGTATTCAGTTACTCGCCTGTGGAAAGTACTGGAATGATAGCCTTGGAGAATAAAATCTCTCATCAATTCAGAACACAGAATAAAAGTTCAGATTTGCTATTACCACAAAGGTACACCAAGAAACCTAATTTCCAAGAATCTCCATTTCCTGACTTGGATAAAATACTTTCACAGTCAACAAGTCATATCTTCTGGCAGCCCATCACCCACCCCAGCTGGCTTTAATGTCAGTTCCTTTTCAATATTTGCCTTAACCAAGTGAAATAATCAAAGTGCGGAAGGGGTTGTATATAAGGGCAGAACATTTTTATGGTTGTTAATTTTAATTACAAGATTTTTTCATATTTGCAGAGAGGTGAACGAACACAAAGCATTGTGATCCAGAACCCGGATGATATTTTAAAGAACTTAGTATGACTCAATTCTAGCATTAAGATAAAACTTGAAAGGGGACAGAGAAAGAAAGAGTAATGCATTTATAATATCTACCTACTTGTCTGTCTGTCTGTCTACTACCTATCTACTTCCCTAGTTTATTTTTTTTCTGTTCTTCTCCCTATCCGTGAGGGATTACATTGTGCTTATTCACATTCGATAAGCAGGAGGCCCCCAAGCAGAAGACTTTCTGTCACTTGGATTGCATTTAAGTTGTGTCCATTCCCCATTTCATTTCTTTATCACTAGTGGCTGCAGGACCAGCTCTGCTCTCTCCTAGTGAAAACTGTCTGTGATTTACTCTGCAACTATAGCCAAGAATAAGTTTTTATAATTTAAGCTTTGAAGCACACATGTGTGTTTTCTTGCATCCAAATATAGTCTAATCAAATGAGGTCAGAATAAATGGTTACCAAGCAGCTTGCAAAAGCAAAGACATCCAACTTTTCAGTTTATGGAAAGAGAGACATTACACATGAAAACAAAATATGTTCTATTGTTAAGCAAACACTCTCTATTGGAAATCAGTCAACAAAAGCGTGGGTAGCTTAGGAGCACTTGTGCCTAGCAAAATTTGAGCCCCAGCATAGTAAAGAAGAACGCTAAGTCAATAACTTCATATGTAAGTTGAAAGTAAGTAATAAGCAGAAAATAAGAAGAGAAATTGAGTTCCCAAAAAGCTGTTTCTAAATTTTAAAAGTCTGATATGCATGTGAATCCTAGATAATCCTAGCTGCAGCTGGGAAAGGACCGTTAGCTCCCCAAGGTTCCTAAATGATGCACAACACGAAAAGACAACTTCACATAAAATGTGTAAAAAACATGTAAAACAATTGTAGTAAGTCAACGCACACTTTTAGATACATCGTTCCTACTGGATTCCAATACCTTTCTGTCTCTCCGTCTCTTTCTCTCTCTGTCTCTCTCTCTGTGTACCTCCCTCCCTTTTAGCCTATTATTTTTTATTTCCTACTTACATATATTGAGTTTTTCATGTAAGAGAAACCATGTTATAATTGAACTTGTTTTCCTTAGTTACTTCACTTAACATTATGGTCATAAGGTGCATCTGTTTTCCTACAAATGACAAGTTTACGCTTTATGGCAGAGTAGTACAGCACTCCGTTGTGTATAAACGCCACATTTTCTTTGCGCATTCCTCTGTTGATGGACATATAGGCTGTTTCCAAGGTTTAGCTATTATGAATTGTACTTCTATGAACAAGGGTGTGCATACGGTCATGCTAGTATGATGTCTTTAACTCTTTTGAGAAGACACCTAGAAGGGGAGACCTGGGTCAAATGGAATTTGACTCTTTCATATATTCTAGATATTTGTCAATGTCTGACGAGTAAGTAGCAACTTTCTTTTTCCATTCTGTAGCTTCTATCTGTACTCTTTCCTTTGCTGTGCAGAAGCTTTTTAATTTGATGCGATCCCATTTGTTGATTTTTGTATTATTTCTCGTGCAACTCGAGTTCTATTCAGAAAGTCTTTGCCTACACCTTTGTTTTCAACAGTTTTACCTATTTCATTTTCCAGCAGATTAAGACTGTCTGCTCTAATGTATAGATTTTTGATCCGTTTGATTTTAGTTTAGTGCATGGTGAGAGACATGTGTCTAAGTTCAACCTTTGGCATGTGGACAGCCAGTTTTCCCAGCACCATTTGTTAAAGAGGCTGTCTTTCCTCCAGTGAGAGTATTTGTCTCCTTTTTCAAAGATTACATAGCTGAGTGTGCCTGGAGTTGTTTCTGTATCTTTGATTCTGTTCCACTGATTCAGAAATCTGTTTTTGTTTGTTTGTTTTGCCAGTACCTTGCTGTTTTTATTATTGTAGCCTTGTAGTATAACTTTGAAGTCTAGGGTTGTGATGCCCTCAGCCTTCCCATTGTTGCCCAGAACTTCTTGTGCTATTCTAGATATCTTCCCATTCACGTGAATATTAGGGTTGCTTTCTCCAGTTCTGTAAGGAATACTATCGGTATTTTCATTGCGATCGTGTTAAATCTGTCTAACAGCTTTGGAAGTGTGACCATTTTGACTATATTGGTTCTGCCTATCTAGGAATAGGGGGCATCTTTCCATTTTCCGATATTCTCTTCAAATCCTTCTTCAGAGTACTAAACTTTTCATTGTAGAGTTCTTTCGCTTACCTGGTTAGATTAATTCCTAAGTATTTCATTTCTCTTGATGTTATTGCAAAGGGTATTATTTCCCTAGTTTCCCACTCAGTGAGTTTGTTATTGGTGTTCAGGAATGCTATTGATTTCTGAGTGTTGGCTTTGTATCCTGCTATGCAAGTGAATATGGATATTAGTTCTAGGAGTCTTTTGGCATAGTTTTTGGAGTCTTCTATTGTCAGCAAATAATGATAATTTAACTTCTTTCCCTATCCATATCTCTTTTATTTCTTTTTTGTCTTATCACTCCAGCTAATTTTTTGAGAACTATATTGAACAGAATTGGTGATAGCAGACATCCTTGTCTTGTTCTTTATATTAGAGGGAAAGCTTTCAGCTCCAGATTTTATTTATTGGATGCCAGTGGCACCTCCTTCAGCTGTGACAACCAACAGTGTTTCCAGATACTGATAACTGTCCTGTAAGTGACAGTCATCTGGTTGACAACCACTAGCTTAGGTGCATCTGTTTTATTTTTCCTTTTTCTTTCTTTTTTTCTTTCTTTCTTTCTTTCTTTCTTTCTTTCTTTCTTTCTTTCTTTCTTTCTTTCTTTCTTTCTTTCTTCCATTCCTTCTTTCTTTCCTTCCTTCCATCCTTCCTTCCCTCCTTTTTCTTTCTTTCTTTTAGATGGTTAAAAATAATTTCAAGTCTCTTTAAAACTGCACAATATTTGCATCACACTTTCATCTCAGAACTGTAGTAAATGAATTTATTAGAGGTAGGTGTGTCTGCACCAGCACACCAAGACTATGTAATGAAAACATCCCTTGATCGATGCAATGTAAATAGTCTTCTGTAACTGGATTTCTTGTCATTTGAGGAGCAGAGAGGTGCTCAGGTGAGCTGAAGCTAAATGTTTCTCACATTGTTACTCCCACATTTGACAATGATTAACTTTTACATCTTTCTTATCTGAAAAATCCTTGTTACTCACAGCAAAGATCTTGTCCTTATTAAATAAACAAACAAATGAAATATGTAAGAAAGAGGAGAGGAAGAGGATAGGAGGATGAAAGGGAAGAGGGGGAGAGGGAGAGGCAGGGCATGATGAGCCCAAGACAGTGCCCAGGTGCACAAGATCATTCCTAGTGGTGTCACAGGAACGATCTATATGGGATTTGAAGCCTTCCAGGTCTTGCTTTGAATCCATACTTTTCCTTTTCTTAACTGGAATATGTTGGTCAAGTTCATCATTTCTTTGCAAAGTTTGATCAATACTTCAAGCTTCTCATGGGTTCCATAGAGACTAACTGAGATAAAAGGGTCCAGAATTGTGCCAGATACAGACAGGCAATACATGTTACTCTCCTTTATCTTTTCCTGTTAATGTTCAGATGACTTATTTCCTTGCTGTGTTCTTAATACATTTTTCTATGCTCCCGAAGCTTCAGAATACAGAACAATTTACTTTTTACACAAAATTTCATTGCAACAAAATAATGTAGGTGGTCCATGAAGTTGGCTTTGTGTTTATTTGAGTCTAATGTTACTTTACAATGCATTAGTTTCTAACTAGGTACAATTGTCCTAGTCCCTTGTCCGTTGAGATGAGTAGACCTGCTTCCAAAAGATCATAGCAGATTTCCAAGAACTGGGGCAAGGTGGAGGAAGCTGTCTCGGTATTAGTGATCACATTTGTTTGCAAAATATTACACCCCTAATTTAGATAATTGGTACTCAATTTGTACTTTTTCATTACATAAAATTAAAATGTTAAATAAATATGACTTACAAAAATATCTGTCTGATGTTTTCCACAGCGAATGTCTTACTGACCAATTTTTCCTTTTTCTTTCACTGAGATGCCATTAAGAAATCTATTCTTAAGTGCTTTTTAAAAACTCAGTGAGAAAATATTCCTCTGTTTGTAGTCCACTCTTTAGCAGTTCTTGTTTTCATACTTTTCAATGTTGTATATTATAAACTAAATTTATTCAGCAGTGTCTATCACTATACTTCTTTTCATTTTTTGATCTCAACTCTTCTTTTGAACTAAAGGGAGTGAAACTATGATGCTTTCTATTTAATGACTGGCTTTTCTGAAGATAAAATATAATATACTGAAAATATGCTATTTCAGAATAAAGAGACTTCATAGCATAGCTAAAGCATATAGCAATTGAAGTAATACCATCTCTCCACAACACTGAGCGTCCATTTAAATAACCTGTCAAACTCCTTTCAGTGAACTCAAATTATCTGTAAATATTGAATTTTTAAAAACATTTATCCAAGGAAGCTGTAAATAACAAGCTCAATTTCCTTGAATAGACAATGCATTCAATGAATCTGAAAAGTGCAGACAAGCTATTTCATTTGGGTTTATGCTGCATGAGAGAAAGAGAGAATGAAACGCAACCTCAGAAAATACTCCCCCAAGACAATTCAGAGGAATTTCATTATTGGAAATCAGAATGAACATTGCCCCAGAAGCTTAGATGAGTAATGTATGACCCAATAAACAAGAGAGGTACTATTACTGCTTGCAGCAAGTTGAGCAATCAGCCAAGCAGACCAGAAGATGGAGAGTAGTAGCAAGGAAGATTTTTAGGAAGTGCTCTTGGTATTAATACCTGAGGGAGGGGAAAAGAAAGAAGCAGGATTTAGCAGACAAAGATGTTGGACTGTGATGCATCACAATGAAGGCCTTAGCCTTGTGGGATCTTTGCATCAAAGATGGTCCTTAAAATTTGTTAAGAATTGGGTGAGGAAGGTGACATCTAATGTCAAGGGGGCATGACTGGACCAATGTGCCTCTCCTTAGAGAGAGACTCCTGAAAAGGGCTGATAGCTGAGGCCTGGATACTGTTGGCACACTGAAGACTTAGGGCATTTGGTCCTTCGTTACTGAAGGAGAGTCTAGACAACACATCACGACAGCTTCTACTTCTATTCTATTTTTCCTTTAGCATTTTTCTTAAAGCTACTGTATAATGAAAACCATTAAATAAATCCTTAGAAGGCACCATTGATATCTCCAAGAAAGAAATAAGATAACCTGGTTGATAAACAAATCCACAAACATATTTTTTAAAGGCACCAATGACTGCGGCTGTTCTCCAGCCTAAATAATTAGCAGATGGAGACAGTAATGTCTCAGGAAGTAAAGTGTTTTGCCCCAGATAAGGATGACAATTAGTGTAGACCCAGGTATCCCTGCTCATCCTTTCTTTACTCTATAATACCTAGCACATAGTTCTCCTCTCTCATTCTGTAATAATTCTACTTCATAGGAGTCCCAAATAAAAAACAATCTATAAAACAATATGGCACAGTCAGAATTACTGCAAGTGGCTCCTGCAGGACAATGTGTGGAGCAATGAGAATGAAACTGAAGTTATACTGGCAACTAATTTCTAGCACAATAAAGATGCCTAGAATGTGGAACGCCTGCATAGGGAAGCTACAGAAAACAAGTGAAGTCTGCCCAAGAGAGAGGCCCTGTGGACTACAGCCAGCAAAATCCTGAGGACGGGGCTCCAAGTTCCTAGGATTTCACATCCTGACACGATGTGCCCTAGCTGCCAGAAATGGATTCAATATCTGCCCTGCTAGATTTCAGTCTTGTTTGGGTCTATCCCTCTTTCCTATTTTTCTGTTCTTCCCTTTTAGGATGGCAATGTTCGCCCTATAACTATTCCACCATTGTATCTTGGAAGAAGGTAACTTGTTCTCTGATTTCTTATAGGCTCTCATGGGTAGGAGGTTGCCTTGAGTCTTAAAGAAATCTTGGACTTGAACTTTTGGGCAGTACTGGAAAAGTTGACTTTGGGGGCTTTGGAGATGGATTGGATACATTTTGTATTGTGAGCTGGGTGCAAGCCTTTGGGAACTAAGGGAAGAATGCTATAGTTTCGATCTGAGATTTCCCCCAGGCCCATGTGTTAAAGGCTCACTTCCCAGCTTGGCACTATTGGAAGGTGATAAAAACTTGAAGACATGGCACCAAACAGGAGGTTTTAATTCACTGAGTCTGTGCCCTGAAGAGGATTGCATCCTTCCTTTTCACTTCCCAGCCATGAGGTGAGTGCTTTGTCCCACCATATGCTCCTCACCATGAGGTGCTGCCTTGCCCCCAGCCCAAAGGCAATGAGATCAGTTGATTCTGGAGTTGAATCATTGAAATTATGAACCAAATAAGTATTTTCTCCTTATAAGTTGAATTATATCGCATAATTTTTACTGTAACAGAAACCTACCATGGACAATTCTCTCACCTTGTTTGCCTGCTCTTCACCATATCAGAGTTAGAGAAACTGCTAGTAGAACATTTATAGACCCTTCTTCATTGCTCCAACCCCAGGAGATCCACTAAGTGGCTATGCTGGAACAGTCTTCACCTGCAATGTTCAGTCTGGAAGAGACTGGTACAGTTGACCAGTTGACTGCATTCCGCTATTTGTGAATTTAATAAATCCTGATCCAAGAAACACTGCCTGGCTTCACACAAGTGAAGGACACTGAAAGATTTCTGTCAAAAACTTCATTATTTCATTTCTTATCCCAAACTAAGTAGCCAGTTTAGTTCCCCTTTACATCTGGACTCAGCCTCTGAAACCAAAACAACTCAAGAGGCGGAGGGATGGTAAATATAGCTATTCTAACCTCACTAAATAGAAATAAAAAATGAAAAACAATTTTGGATGACTGCCAAACAGATCACTCAGAAAGTATGAAATGCTGTCAATATCGTATTCACCAAAGGCTGCTTTACAAGTTTAAGATGGAGAGTAGAGAAGGAAGAATGTTGATGGACGTGCTTTCTTGCTCTCTGTACTGTGTCTTATCAGCTCTCTGAACCGTGTCATCGAATGCTGTTGAATCAAGTAGCACTGACTGTTGCTAACCAGGAGATCAGTGAGGCCGTTGCTCCTGCTGGAAATGCAGCAGCACCCATGGTATGCCGCAAATACACAAGTTCTTGGGGATGTTGTGTCTGATGGTGGCCACCACAGAGGACACTGACCAAGCAGTGAGACACTAGCCCCACTCACACAGGAGGGCCTGAGCAGTTACAACCTAAGCTTTTGAAGGAGGCTCATGAAGGGTGACTTTACAGTTTCTCTTTTGCCCTTAGAATCTTTAGTATCACAGGCTGTGGTAATGGTTAGTCTTTCAAATATTTAGTCATGAATATGTTCTGAACATCAACCCCCTGCTCCTAAGAAGACCTTGAAATTAAATGTGGTTGGTGTGCAAAATATATGAGTTAAAGGTGTTACCAGAGTCAGAACTCATTTAGAAGGCAGATCCATGGCTAATTCTAAGGCAGGAGTCATCCTACTTAAATAGATAGGTCAATCGGATTTTTCAAATTGAATGACGAGGTAATTTTTACACTCTCAGCCTAGGTCGAAGACCAGTAGGCAAGATGCCCAAGTGAAGTGCTGAGTTAGGCAGACTGATAAGAGAAATTGCTTAAATCTTAGCTCCACAGATTCAGTCACTTCAGCTAATTTAATTATAAATTCTTTCTTGGCAGGTGATAGTTTTTCCAAAGTCGCCATTATTCTGCACATTTTATGAATTCTTTTTCTTTTTCAGTGGGGCTTATTTCCAGAAGTAAGAGAGAATTTCAGGTAAAATGTTTCTGTTTCTAACTCTGCTTACCCTAGTGACTCCACTGAGGCTCAAGTGGGCCCAAACTCTCTCATTTCATCACATCAATTCAGCAGATAATGCTGGCTAATTAAATTTTAGAATGAGGGTATAGAAGGTGAGTCGCTAAACAGATCCCTCATATCCCCAGTCATCTCTCTGGCAGCTACATTAGGAGAAAATTTGTCAGTTTATGCTCCCACAGTTCTTAAATTCAACCTGTTTGAGATAATTGAAGCACGAGTGGTAGAAGACAAGCATTTTAATACTGACATCTTGATTCCCACAAAGCCCAAGATTCACTCTAATCCCTGAGATTCTTTCTCTGATTTGATGCAGCTTGTCACTGCAAAAAAAAAAAAATCAGAATATTAAAATCTTGCCTTCTTTGCAATAGTGCATCAAAAATATTCATGTCTACTTCACTGCTTCATATAGGTAACATAAATATTGGAATGCCTCTAGAATTGTAAAAGAAGAACAACTCCTACATTTTGTCTCCAAGGTCTAATATGAACTAGAAAACTCCATGTTTATCTGCAAAAGTATCAGATGATAACCAGGACTCTTGACCTCTAACAATCAACAATTCTATATCTATAGCTATGAAAATAACAGTTATGAGAGAGATTCTGACATCTTCCTGGTACCAGTCTATGTTCTTCCCTCTTCCCTTGTCACCACTAGCAAAGTCCAAGTCACCATCAGCCCTTGAGTAAATCACTGCGATCAGTTTCTAACTGCTCTGACTGTAGTTCTGATTCTAGCTATACCTTGTCTTCGCTTCCTTTTTTTACCTAAAGTGGAATCACATTCCTCTTAGGTTTGCAATTGAAAAGCCTTAACATAAACTAAAAGATTCAGTGCGATCTGGACCCTACCAAAATTTGCAGTTTCATTTTTTTTAATCACACTTCTATTGTGATACTCAATGTTATGTGTCAATCTAACTGGGTGAACAAATTGCTGATAAACGTGATTTCTTGTTTTCAGGTCTGTGAAGGTGTTTCTTGGAAGAGATCGGCATTTGACTCAGTAAAGCAAGTAAGGAAGACATGCCCTCACCAACACAGGTACCTCTCGTACAATCCACTCAGGGCCAGACTAGAGCTTAAAGCTGGAGAAAGAGCGAGTGGTCACCTTCTTTGGCCTGAGGTCCTCTTCTGTCTATTGACACCGGAGCCCCTAATTCTCAGGCCTTCAGACTCTGAGATTCACAACAGCACCCCGTCCCTAGTTATCATGCCTTTGGCCTTGAAATGGAAGTTTCACCACTGGCTCCCCGAGGTCGCAGGAATTTGGACTTGGACTAAGTTATACTACCAGCTTTCTTGGTTCTCTAGATTGTAGGTGTTATATTGTGAGTTTTCTCAGCTTCCACAGTTACACGAACCAATTACCATAACAAATCTCCTGTTACATATATTTGTATATGTCTTACTGGTTTTATTTCTTTAGAGAATTCTGAAAAACATATTTATTAAACATTGTATTTAAATGTACTGGAAATCGTTCCCGTATCAGGCTCTTCTTACACTCAACACTATAACTTCTCATTAATATGCTAAGTCTAACTCTCATCTCTTTCTTGACTTCTCACCTTTAGTGTATTGATTAAAGGGGGGCATTCCTGATCCTCCAAGATCTGTTCTGACATACCTTGTCTAAATATACTACGCTTTGCTTTATAGCATTCATCAAAAAGTACTTGAATATATTTGGTGGGATTATTTATTTGTATGTATTTCCTTCAAAAGTTTGTTTTAGCCAGACTCAGTGGTGCACAATTTATATCAGCAATCTGGGAGGATAAGGCGAGAGGACTGCAAGTCTGAGCCCAAACTAGGCAACTCAGCAACTTCTAAACTTGAAAAAAAATGTTAAAGAGAGGAGAGACTGGGTTCAATCCCTACATAGTACCAAATAAGTTTTTTTTTGTTTCTGTATAAACTGAATTTTTCACAATGCCTATCAAAAAAGTGTTTAAAAATAGTTTCAAAAGTTGAAATATCTCTAATAAAATGTTTAATCCCTCTGGTATAATCCACTCATTGCAACCTTTTTCATATTGCTGTTACATTTCAAATTTTATATAATGGCTATGGAGGCAAATGATACACATGGTATTAATTTCTATGTAATAGGATTCTAACTGCCGTTGAAGATTAAACTCTTTACATTTGAAAACTGCCCCGTTACAAATTTTCTCAACCTGTATTACTTGACATATACATGGAGTCAGACCTGAAATGCAGCCTGTCTCATATTATCTCTGCTTCCTCAGCATCCACAAGACTGCTAGAAAGCAGGTCACAGATACGGAATGTTTTCCAGTCCAACTTTTTCATACATATCACTGATGAAAGACTTTCATGAAAGAGTACCCATGTATTCATATTTCAGAGCTAGGAAAGGCTACCTTTGATTTGGTTTATTTATTTATTTATTTATTGCAGTTATGGTAAATGTCACTGCTTTCTTGACTTCTATGTCTGATAGTTCAACATTGGTACATGGCAACACTAATGATTTTTGTACGTAGATTTTCTATCCTGAAATTTGCTGAATTTCTTTATTAATTCTAATAAATTTTTTGATGAAATCTTTGGGATTTTCTATATTTAAGATCATGTCATCTACAGACAGTGACAATTTAACTTTCTGTTTTCCTATTTGGGTGCCCGTTATTTCTTTCCTTTGCCTGATCACTCCAACTATGGCTTCTAACCTTATATTTATCATATGTTATGAAAATGGGCATCCTTATCTTGTTCCAGATCTTAAAGAAAAACCTTTCTGCTTTCTGCCTTCCCAACTTATAGTATGTTAGCTGTTATCTAGCTGCATATGACCTTTATTGTGCTGAGGTATGTTCCTTCTATACCTAGTTTTCTCAAGGTTTTTAATCATGCAAGGACTTTTTCCATCTATTGAGATGACCAATTATTTTGCTCCCTTACTTCGTCAACTTGGTGTATCATAGTTATAAATTTGCATGTGTTAAACCATCTTTGCATATCTGGAATGAATCCCACTTGATTGTGTGAACAATCTTTGTAATGTGCTGTTGGATTCAATATATTTTCTTGAACATTTTTGCATCTATGTTCATCAGAGATATTGTCCTATAGCTTTCTTTCTTGTTGTCTGGTTTGGTGTCTGGTTTGGTTGTCTGGTTTTCTTGTCTTGCAGGATGAATTTAGAGAAATTTCTTTCACTTCAAATTTTTTAAACAATTTTTTTTAAATTGGTATTAGTTTTTCTTTGAATATTTGGCAGAGCACAACAAAGAAGCTGTTTGGTCCTGGGTATTTCTTTGATGGACTTTTTGTTACTGATTCAATCTTGTTAATAATTCTTGGTCAGTCAGAGTTTCTAGTTCCTTATTATTCAATGTTTGTTTGTAAACAAAAGTGTTAATGAACAGATACCACTGTAATTGTAAAAAGGGAAAGTGAGGTATACTACTAAAAGCTTCTACACTTGCACTAGGGATACAGCTCAGTGGCAGAGCACTTGTTGATCCTCACTGCTAAAAAAAAAAGTACTCTGTTGTACTTCATTCCTTCTTGTACTCCATTCTTCGAATTTTGATATCCCTTTTTTACATCTTTCTTTATTGTCTATTCTATGTTACCCTATCAATGCAGTTATTATGCTTAATGCTTTCTTTCTAAAGATATGAATGTTTTATGCTCCTTATTTGCAGTATCAATGCATTCTGATTTTGTCTGTACAGTTAACTCTTACCAATGAGTTTTATGCTTTCTGCTCATTAATATCTCCACCTTTCAGATTTAAGAATTTTCTTTAGCATTCCTTTTAGGACAGGACAGGTGGCAGTGCATGCTTCCAGCTTGTGCTTGTCTAGGAACGTTGTTATTCCGCCTTCCTTTCTAACGGACAGCTTTGTTGGGTGTAGTGTGCTTAGTTGGCAGTTTTTTTGTGCCTTAAATTCTGTGAAAATTTCATGTCACTCTCCTGGCCTATAAAGTTTCTGCTGAGAAGTCTGCTGTAAGGAGAACTGAGACACACTGTGTGTTGCTTCTTTTCTCTCGGTTACTTCAGAATCTTCTTTTTATCTTCAGTCTTTTGAGAGCTTGATTATAATACATCTAGGATTAAAATTGGTAGAGTTAAATTTGACCTTCGACCTTCAACATTCCTACACCTGAATATTTGTGTCCTTCTCTAGGATTGGGAAGTTTTCTCTTACCATCTCTTTGAATAAGGTTTGTACTGCTTTGTCATTCTTAAGGACCTCTTAAATTCTATTATTTGAATATTTGCTTTGACTGCTTATTTTCCATAAGTTTTCTTGTTCTTTTTCATTCTTTATTTCTTTTTTCCCCTCTTCTGTATATTTTCAAAGAGTTTGTTTTTGAGTTTACTTTTTATTTCCTATTTGATCTATCCTGCTATTGATGTTGTCTGTTTAACTCTGTTTAGTGCAGTTTTTAGCTCAAGGATTTGTTTGATATTTTTACAAATTGCTTTCATCTGTCTGTTAAGTATCTCTGTCAGCATATTGAATTGTTTCTCTCTGTTTTCTTGAAGTACTCTGAGTTTCTCTTAGATGGCTGTTTCTCAATCTCTATCCCAGTGTTTGCCCCTATTTGCTACTACCTTGTAAGTTTCTAGCAACTCGTATTTTAATCATTTCAGTAAGGTCATGGTTCCCTAAAAGTTTTTGGTGCTTCTTGAGGTCTGAACATTGAAGTATTATTCACAGTAATTTGGCTTTGTGCTCATCTTTTCGGGAATTTTTATCAGGCTGCTTATTTTTCTCTGTGCTTGTAGTGAATTCCACAGTTTCAGCAATAGATGGTGCTGAATTCTGGGCTTGCTACCCATCTGCTGCCATCCCTGTGCCACTGCTACTTCAGCACTAGAAGACAATTCACCCCCAAATTTGTGCCAAACTGTGAGTAGGTATGTTGTTCATCATGAAGTGGGTAAGCACCTAAAAAGAGTAGTGGCCAAGGCAGTTCTAGACCGCTCATCCACAATCACCAGACTGTGATCAAGCACTAAGGGATTTTGCCCTGTGATGGGAGGAAGCACCATGGAACAAACAGCTCCAGGATCCTATGTCACAACTTTGTGTTCATCTCCCTTTTCTTCCCTGAAGCAAACAGCTATTTTTTCCATATTGTAATATTCGGTGCTCCAAGAGCAAAGGGGCAGACTATCCTATAGCCACCAACACTGCAACACTGTATCACATCCTAAGCCCTACTAAGATCTCAGCCTGCCATGAGTACAACACTAATGCTTCCTTTCTAGCCCACACTAGGTTAAATGCCAACGTCACTGCTCTAATTTTTTTTCCCAGTCTTACATGTTCGATAAAGAAAAAGATAACCACTACTTCTAGATTTCTGAATGTGTTTTCTATTGAAAAACAAATATTGCTTTTGTTATATACTTAGTGGATAAAATCTAAACTCTGAATAAAAACTTTTTGTTTTCAATTTTTAAAAAGAAAATTTTAATAATTGACAAATTACATTTCATGACAGAAAAGAAAAATGGCTAAGTTTGCTTTATAGGGTTGACAGATCATGGATTGACTCTTGATTCATTTTCTACTCTTCTTGACATCAGGAAGGTCACTTAGTCATTCTAAAACTCTGTTTATTCTTCTATGCAGTGGACACTGTATGGAGTTCTTTTCTTGTAAGGGTGAAATGTAATACATTATGTAAAATATCTAGAATGAAGTCTGAAGTATGATAAATTCTTAATGAATGACATCTGCTACTGGAAGTGGTGTCATTAGAATCATCACCATTTTCCACAACAACATTACAATAATCAGAGCTTAGGTAAATAAAAGTCAAATGATTCTTATCAATGCTATGTCCAGACATAAAATTTATTCTAGCAGTCACTGGGATTCTTCATGTCTGATCTGTTCATTTTAATGTCCGATCTGTACAAAATTAAATTGATGATTTCTAGAAATATAATCAAGTTATAATTGTAAAGAATAAAATATCCAACAGCTACTTTAAGAAATGCAAATCAAATTATTGTTACTTTAATCCAGCTTACAGTCCTCCAGTGACTTCTTATCACAATTTGAATAAATTTGAGATTCTTTCAAATGCCCTTCAAAGCTCTACGAGATTTGGCACCTGCCTCCCTCTTGGCCCGGCTTTTTCCTTTTCCTGCTCTCCCCTCCCTCACTCTATTTACCACATACACTCAACTTTCTGATTCTGTTCCTCAACATGCCCACTGTCACTTCTATCATATCACTAGCTTTTTACTGGAATTGAACTATCCCACTTTGTCGTGTGTGTGTGTGTGTGTGTTTTTACTTGCTGATTGTCAGTCTTTCCTTGCTTTATAGACTGGGACATTTAGAAGATCAGCAACAATTGACATAATTCATAAATTTGTGTAATTTCAATACTGAGAACATTGGCTGGTACATGGTAAAGCTCATAAATATTTTCTGAGGCAATAAATAAATAAATGAATAAATAAATGTGATAAAGTCTGACCAATCCATTTGCACACTAATTTAGGTATTAAGCCTAAAAGAGTGTCCCCCTTTTAGCACAAAAAACTAAAGTCATCATTTATAGGTTATATTTATATTTCTATAATATTTTCTATTTTAAAATGGGCTTTAATGTGCAAATGAATTGTAAGATTACCATAAGACCTATTTTGTACACATTTCTGCATGCTTTTAAACTCAAATACCAAATGTCTGAAAAGTTAATCATGATGTCTTTTGTAAAGTCAAAACTGTTATGCATGGAAGCCTGGGGACAGGTTCGAACAGAATTTTGCATAAAAATAACCTCGCAGTAGTTTGAGAATTCAAGGCTTGGAGCCTGTTTATATTTTTCTATTTAAAATGCTGGACATATTATGTTGGATATGGTTTAGAGCATAGCAGCAGAACATACATTTCCATAAACTGGTCCACTTGAGGGGACTATAGAATTTGCTTTTCTAGAATATTTATATTGCTAGTTTCAGAAAGTGAAAGTATTCAGGGTTCAAAAAAGTGATCTACAGAGACCATGACTTTGTCACCATAGTAACAAACAAAATAAATCAGCAAGCAAGGTCAAGAGAAAAAGTTATCTCTTACTGCTTCACAACAAGAAATATATCAATGAAACTGGACTCTTCCAAGGGAAATATATAATCTTCTTGTAATGGTGACTAATAGTAATTCTCTTCCTCCTAATTTCTAACATTTTATTCCTCTCATGTAAGAGTGGAACTATTTAGGTGACAGAATATCAGTTTTGAGAAAGACATTCCTTACCTGCTCTCAATTGCAATGCCACTTATATAATGTCAATTTCTAACCTTAATGTACAAACTGTTCCAGGTCAGAGTTAGTACAGTTAAAAGTTAATTACTATTCATCTAAGTGGGTTGAAGCGTAAGAAATGGGAAAGCCAATTAATTAGTAAATACAAATGTTAAAAGTCAGAAGAACATTTCTAAAGATAGTTTGCATGTGAGGAGGCAGTCAAGAGGGCTCAGAAACATATCACCTGTATGGAGAAAAGCTGAACCACTTGAATTGAGATGCAAAGCTACTAGACCAGAAGTTGGGGGTTTTTGTCTCCTCTCATCCATCTGCTGGTTGATGTTGGCTCTATTCCAACTAAGGAACACAACACGGTGATACCATTTATGTGCTTTGATGGTTGTGACAAGGATGAATTTGGAATAAGTGCTGGCAACAGGGGTCTGAGGAAAGACCTATCAAATGGTACTATCAAGGATATTTGTGAGGTCCATGTGGGAGGATATCAGATACCATCATCATTTTAATATGAAATTCCTATCCACTGTACTTTGTATTTAGAAGTTCCTAAGCAAATACATACTGTTGAATGAATGAATGGAATGTCTGAATAGATAAATTCTATCTTCAATTCAGCATTCTATCCACTACTGCCTACCCTTCTGTCTTTGATAATAACATCCAAGGACATTTGATTGAAAGATACCGATTGGTCTTTAATGAGCCTAACTAATTCAGAATGTATTAAAGTGCCTTGTTTTTCTTAACTCTCCTTTCTAAATCTAACACCCATACATTAATTTAAAGATTCTTTGAGGTGACACTTGTAAAAGACGAATTGTGCCAGATGGAATTAAACAAACAAGGAAGACATTACTCAAGACTCTTGGAATAAGGCAGAAAGATTGAATCCAACTCCATTGAAACAAAAGTGAGAGAGTTAAAATCTGGGGTGAGCTAGTGGAAAAGAACTGGAGAATGTTAGGGCTGGTTGGTCTAGGAAGAATCTGTCTAAAGTTTAGACAAACTGAGTCAACTTTGTCATATTGAAGACTACAACCTAATGGATGAAGTTTGGTCACATATCAAAAATTTTATTTTTTTCATTTTGACTTTGCTACTTTTTTAATAAAGGATTTTTTAAAATAAAGAATTTTTAAAATAATAGTACACTTAAAATGATCATATGTACGTTCTCGAGATCACTTAATATATAGTGTTTCTTAATTTTTATAAAATAAATTTTGTCTTGCCAGCCATAAAGTAATTTTCATTGTCTTTTTTCTTTCTCAAAAAAATTCATCTTCCTTCCAAAGACAAAAATCTTGATCATTGCTTGTAACAACAACTTCTTCGGGTTTGGTATAGTTTTTAAGAGGAGCAGGAACAAAAATGACACTTAAAATCCCAGGTATAGCTGCAGCAAAATTTTATTTCTGGGCTTGAATAAATCATTATTAATTAAATACCAACTTAGCAATGACTTTTCAACTTAGCAATAAAAATTCAAGCCTTGGTCCAAGGGTCCATGAGAAGAATAAAGAGAATCTCTTCTTTAGACCTTTCCATTTGGAGGAGGATATAGAAAAGCCCAAAGCAGCTGTGGGACAAATGCAGAGAAGGAGGCACGAAAGTGCTGTGGACATTAGCCAGAAGATTTTATACAGAAGCGGCATTTGAATGGGACCTGACAAGCTCAACACATGTTTTGAAAAGAGCCTTGTTCCAGAGGAAGCAAATTTTAGGAGCTGAGATGTAGAATAAGGAAAAGTACAGAACTTGGTATTTGACAGACTTCTCCTGGCAGATTGGTACTTCTTTTTTCTCTCAACCTTTTGCCAAACTGGTGTAGGTTCAACCAGTATTATCTTCCTGGGTTAGAGAAGTTTGGGATGAGGAATTGGGTTAGGTGTGGGAAAAAATCATTTCACATCATGTAAGAGCCTGGATCGAAGAAAAGAAGTACTTTATGATTCTAGCCATGGAACAAAGAATTTACAGCCTAAAAACCATTCTGTTGCTAAGATTAACAATGTCTTGAATTTTAACTTCCATAACTAAGTGGCATTATTTTTAGGTATATTAATCTCTTTGTCCTCTGCACCTTCCTTTGATTATGCAATTGTATAAGCTCAGTTTGAGCTGGAATTCCACAAGAGCATGGCACTGTGACCCACTTCCAAATAACAGTAAATATACAAGGAGGAGTAGAGCAAAAATTCCCCATAGGGAGTTAGTTCAGCATCCAACTGAGAAGCTCACTTAAGGCTGCTGGCAGAGATCTGCTGCAGATCAAATCTTCCCAAAATGATCACAATAATTTGCTGTCCTCTTGCATCTAGAACCTTGCCATTTCCACAAAGAAGTAGAACATGGGTGATCTCAAAACTGCTCCAGCAAATGGGTCAGTGTACAAGTGGTGCTGTGTGATTTCTGAGGCTAGGTTATCAAAGGTCTAGAGCTTCTGTTCAGCTTTCAGAAAAGGCCCTCAGCACTATAGAATAAGACGCTGTATTCTCCCCAGATTCCTCAGCTGAAAATGCCTGTGTATGAGGTTCATTGACACTAAGTTTTGGAGTGATTGCTTATGCACCAAAACTAGGTCTTTGAATGGCAGATGTTGTCTAAACATTTTTGAGCTATTGAAAGTTTTTGGTAGAGGAATCACATGATCTGCACTATCCTTAGAAAAGTTTATCCTGATGAGAAGGTAACAGGTGTTTGGAGAAGGGAATAGAAGAGACTATATTAAGGAGGGTACTGAGAGGGTACTATATTAAGGAGTGCATCAGTGGCAATTTTGTCATTATGATAATGTTGTAACAGCTATACCATTGCTAGGTAATCTAATCTTAATGGCCACCATTTTATGTGCAGCCCATCATTGACCGAAATATCATTATGTGCCAACATTATACACATCCCAAGGCAGGAAAATAGAGACTTTCAGGACCATAGTTTTATTAAATTGTGTTAATAATCTCCCTGAAATAAAAAAATTTAGAATTCTGTGCACACAACTATATTTTTTATCAGATACGTATTATCAGTAGAAATTACGTAAATTTTTCTCATCCTCACGAGATATCTATAAATGGAAATTGTTTACATATATATCCATAAGAAGGTTATGATAACAAAAATTGGGAATGAGAAATCCCAGGAGGCTAGAGGTTTAGAACACACATACCATCTGCAGTTATTACCCTTTCAGTAATTGTGTACATAAAGATACAGATTGAATTTCAAAAGTTCATAGGAAGTACTTAGGAAGCCAAGAACAATTCTCTCGTTGCAATTCCTAATTTATACAAATGCACTTCAGAACAGCAGACAAGAGCACTCATGGTTCCAAATCATTCAAAGACCACTTTATGAACCCAAATCTGCACGGTTCAGTGCTCTCCTTATTAACATTTTGTACTGTCATTTTCCCATATTTGTTAAACAGTTTTTAATTTGTATTTTCTTTTTCTACTTAAACAGTGGTCTTTACAAATGAAAAGAAAGTCTGGCATAACATTTTTTTTCTCTGCATTTCAAAATTAAGATGAAAATAGTGATCATGTTTTGAGCAGCCATTTGAACTACTTTTCCTTTGTCATGTGAAAATGACTTTTGAAAAGTTTCCAAAACTTAGTAAAATCCAACTGCCTCTTGATTTTACTAAGTCATCTTTAGTGTACTTATTGCAGTGCAGTGTGAGGTTGGATATAGAAGATGTTATTCCCTACACAAATACTTTTTAAAAGACATAGAACTTGATTTTGATGTTGTTCAAAATTGAATTTAGCAATACTTATGGAGATTTTTAGAAGTCAGATTCTAAAATTGTGATGAAAAACTAAAACAAGTATTGGTGAGGATGTGGAAAAATTAGAAGACTTGCACACTATTAGGAGTAATGAAAAAATAGTGCAAATCTTATGGAAAATATTATGGAGGTTCCTCAAAAAATTAAAAACAGAACCACCATATCATCCAACATCTCAACTTGTGGGCATATATACTCAGAAGAATTGAAATATGGATCTCACGTAGATATTTGCACTCTCGTTTTCATTGGAGCTCCACTCACAATAGCCAAGATGTGAAAACAAGTTAAATGACCCCCTACAGGTAAAAGAGTAAAGAAAATGTACATACCACATACATTCAGTGGAATGCTATTCTGCCTTTAAAAAGAGCATTATTCCATAATACATGACAACACAGATGAACCTCGAAGATATTCCGTTAAGTGAAATAAGCCAAACACAGAAAAATAAATCATGATCTAAAATACTCAAATTCATGGAATCCAGTGGGTCTAGAGTTTCAGTTAAGCAAGATAGATAAACTCTAGAGATCTGCTGTAAAACATCATACCCAGTTAGAAAGTTTTGCACACTTAAAACTTTAATAAAGGAGTAAATTTCATGTTGTGTTCTTACGATGATAAATTAAAATTTTAAAAGTGAGTAAAACATATCATTCCTACTCAGATCTTAAACTTTCATGTATTGGTCACAATATATATCCATCGTTTTTCCAATTTCCTATATTTTTTAGCTTTTCATAGTAACATTTACTTTTTGGAGGACATTTAGATAGAACTGAATTTATATTTGTAATTTAATTGTCATTTCACTTTAAAGATTTAATTTTTTCTAGATAATTTAAGTAGAATCCTAACACACATGACCATGATTTAAAAAATTATCTCAGGAATTCTGAATAACTGCTTTCAGCCCTGAGAATAAAATGGTGAATCCAACAGATGCATTTTTCCACCTTCATGAAATTCTCCCTATGAAAGGAGAGACTAACAATAGTCAGAGGCACAGATTGTCTAATTACCACTTGTGACAAATACTAAAAAATGGAAATAGCATTGCACAATTACATCAGTCAGCTTTCCATTACTGTAACAAAATACTTGAGATAATCAATTAAAAAGAGGAAAGGTTAATTTTTGGCTTACCATTTTGGAGGTTTCAGTCCATGGTCTACTGGCTCTGTTGCTTGTGCCTGTGTTAAGGCAGCACACTGTGGTAGAGAGCATTTGGTGAAGCAAACTGTTCTCCTCATGGCAGCTGGGAAACAGAGAGACCAGGGGTCCATCATCCAAATACCTCTTCAAAGGTACACTCTAAGCCACCTAACTTTCTCCCACTACGTTCCACCTCTTAAATGTTCCACCACCTCCCAGTAATGCCAGAAGCCAATGACTGAACCTTGAACACACAGCTCTTTGGGGAACACTTCCAAATGGTAGCAACAATGATAGCAAAAAAAAGACCAGGTCACCTGCTTACACAGAGGATGATGGGAGATGGTCTCTTCATAGAATTAGCTAGGAACTGAATAAGAAAGAGTTAAAACAGGTGGAGAAGGAAGAATATGACATTCCAGGCAGGGATATGTGCCTCTCGAAAGAGGAAACTGAGCTTTGTGTAATTTGGGACTAAGAAGAAGTTCTGAGTACAATGGAACAAGAAAAGGGGAAAATGAGTTGATGGTGAATGAACAGATGCTAAATGGTACTGGTTTTGTAGTCCCCAAGATGTTGTTCACTTTTTTGGTATAACTGCATATGGTTGGAAAAAAATGTAAAAAAGAGAGTAGCATGATCTACTTTATTTATTTAAATTATTGTTCTAGCTTGTAAGAGGTGATTCCTTTGAAGAGACTCAGAGAGTGCCATGTCCTTGGTGAGGTGACAGATTAGAAAATAAATTTTATTTTAATAAATTCAGTTTGAATTGAGGGATAACAAGTACTTACATATCCGCAATTCTGCTTTTTATCTGTGTATCTTGTTTAAAGATACTTATATCTTTGTTTATTTTATGATTTTCCATATGTTTTGGATCCATATGGAATTTTAGTTTCTATTTTTAATTTCTGAAAATTTATAATTAAAATATTATAAATATGTCTTCATTTATTCCTTCAACAAAAATATATTGAACTCACATTACATGGTAAAAATTGTGCAGAAATGAAGATATTATAGCCATCATCCTCTCCTACCCTGCCTCTCTCTCTTTTTTTTTTTAACTTTATTTTAATGGTACATTTTCAATATACATATTGATAACATTCATCACTGGGGATTTGTACCTGTACATGATATATCTTGTTGATTCTTTTTTTCCCATTCCCCTCCCCTCACCCCCTCCTCCCTCCCTATTTACAAAAGCTTTGTTTCCATTTTTTCCTTCCATTTCTTATTTCTCTTGACCCTCTGTTCCTTTCCGCCTCCCTTGTTCTCTTTCCCATTTGGACACTTTCTTCCCTTTCCCAATATAATACATTTTAGTCTTTATTTACACTTCAATTTCTCACACCAGAGAAACTATGCGGTATTTAAACATGTGTGTCCGATTTATTTCACTTAAGTGTATGGTCTCAAGATGCATTTGTTGTTGTTGTTGTTTTTGTTTCTTGAGCTAGGTCTTGTTCAAGGCTGGCCTTGAACTCACTGAGCCCAGACTGGCCTTGAACTTGACTGATCCTCCTGTCTCAGCCTTCAGGTGCTGGGATTATAGGCATGTGCCACCATGCTGGGCCCCGTTGTCTTTTTTTAATTTTGTGGGTCACTAAGCTATAGAATCACTATTCATGACTATACTACCTTCTTCCTACATGTAAAATATGCAAATACATACATATATATATATATACATATATATATATATAAAGAGAGAGAGGACACACTTCCTTAGATATCTTATTCAATAACATCTACTTAAGCAGTTTCTTTAAGCTGCTGGCTTGTACAAGTATCATAGAAAGAGATTCTTCCATTCCCTACTTCAATTACTAGGCCGCAGGGTACCAACTAAACTGAGTGTTGCTTCTTTCAAAGTATAAGTAATTTTGACAAAAAGACCTAGATAATAACTTATAAAAGTAAAAAAACTGAAATCTATGTTTACTGTCGGATTTCTGACTATATATATTTATGTATCTATATCTATCACACATGGTATGTCATGTATATAAAGATATATAGAGACAATATAATATATACATCAAAAGAAGATACTAGTCTAGTGTAATTTTTTTAATTCTTAAAATGTACTAATGGAGTCCCTAAAATTAGAGTGCGCTTTTGCATACTTAATATATTGATTAGATATATATGTGACACAGTTTCTTTTCTGTTTTTCACAAATGTGTACCTTTCACAAATTGTACAAGTGTGCACCTTATGATATTTCTTGTTTTGCTCTCACGATAATTGAAAAAGATCTTATAAAATCCTGTTCCTTGTCCATTCCATATACACGTTTTAGTCATTCTCTAAAGATGCTTTTCTGAGGTTGTGGCTTCAGTGTTGCCGGAAGATGAACTTTCTATTGCTTCTGTAAAGAAGCACATTTCCTAAACCTTTGGAACTGAATTTCACAGTTCCTAAGTTTCCAAGATCATTCTCCTTTACTCTCCCCTCAACATTTCTATGTACATTCTCACTGTTGACAGTAATAAAATCTATTATTTACTAAACACCCTAAATTCTTGCATAAAATTACTTTCTCTTATAATGGTTTTGTATTGATTTCAGGGAAATAAGTTCAGATTAAAGTAGCAAATATTGATAACTTGTGATTAAAGGTATAGTCACATGTATTTGTCATAGCAGTTGCAAAAATACATGTTTTCCATTACAGATATTAATGTACTTTCCTTAGTCTAGACACAAATATGATCAGTTGCTTTAATAAATCTGTATGATGCTCATATAATAATGACAAGTTAAATATATTGAAGGCAAATTGATTATTGATAATATATACAGCTCCATAACCCCAGAACTTGGGAGGCTGAGGCAGAAGAATTGCTGCAAGTTCAAGGCCAACCTGACCTCTGTATCTCTGTAGCAAGACTCTTTTCGAATAACAACAATATGTGTGTGTGTGTTTGTGTTGCCCTTTTATGATAAAGATAATCTTTACTCATTGTTGAACAAATAGATATTACCAGTAAATATCAGTTTTATCTAATCTATCAATATTATCACTTCATCTCTAAATGTGGTACAAAATAAAATAATGCAATAAAACATATGTTCTGATTATGCAAACCTTCTGATTTGAGAAGTGGTTCCCTTAAGACATACAAATAAGACAAACATACAATGAAACAATATAAAATTAAAAATCTCATCCTAATTTTTCTATATGTAGCAATTCAATCATTGGTTTTACAAATCAAAAATATTATGTACTGGATAATAAAGAATATAGATAGAATTACCAATTTATTTCAGAGCCAAGAAAAACATTTTTTATTTGAGAATGGCTTACTTTTGTTTCAATGTTGACTTGCTTAAAATGACAGTACCTTGCTTAACCAGGAAGAGTCAGGCACCCGCTGTGAACTGTCCTTTACAGCAGATGATCCAATCTCGTCCTCTCTCCCGCCTCCCGATTTCTTCAAAGGAAACTGCCCGGGCAGTACACACATTATTGTCTCAGAGAAACACTGTCAGAAAGCCAAAAACCAGGAGTCACGTCTGAGACCCCCAGCTCCCTTTCGCAGAGTACCCCTGACACGCTGTTTTCCCTGATGCGGTACAACCGTTCAAGACGTGTTTATTGTTATAATGATGAGGATGGAAGTAAACATGCTTAATATTTGATTTTTCAAGGCAGAAACGTGCTTTTTGGATAACAGAACTTGGCCTCTTGGTAGTGTGTGCCACCTAATTAGCGCCAGGACCGAGGGGAAGCTACCCAGTGGGCGGATGTCAGCTGATGATGCCTGCAGGATCGATTCGAAGAGCTAGACTCAAGACCTGTCAGCATAAAGGTCAGTGATTCCCAACGCTGGCTGCAATTTTAACTAACACTGATATTTGTCTTGGAAGCTCGCATTAATTCCAACAGTATCTGGGCCAGAGCGATCCTAGACACAGGTGTTCTTAAAACTTCCCACGAGAGTTCCTAATGTGGTGAACAGGGTTGAGAAACTAGGGAGTTACTTCCTTTTAGACAGAAAGGAAAGAATCTCACCACTGGTTTCTCTTGCTCTATGGGCAGGTTTTAGTTACAGGCGCTTTAACTAGATATCGTTTCTTTCTTTAGACCTCAGTTCTCACAAGGGTTGGAACTAGCAACACCTGGATCTGAGAACTAGTTAGATGCAGACATTTGGCCCTACACTGAATCTCTTGAAATGGAAACTATTTCTGAGATGTGGCCTATAATTCTGAGTTTTTAATAAGGGATTCCAGATGACTTTAACATGCATTAAATTTAAGAAGCGTCATTTTGGATATAAAGCTGGCTAATAGAGATATTTCGAGTCTCACAGTTAATGCTCCTAATTACCACCTAGTTAAAGTTTAAATAGAAGGTATCTCACCAAGCAATGAGATTCACATGTTCTCTGGACTTCCTGCCTGAAAGAAGTAGCTGACGTAAATAATAATTCACTATTCTAAGAGATTTCCAAAACTAACACGTGACATGCCAAAAATATCCACATCTCAGAGGAAATGCTCTTCCAAATAAGGATGTGTAAATATTTCTATTCCTTTGTTATTAGATTTACATAACAAATTTCTTCTTCTCTGTTTGTCAAAATTAGATTCAGAGTAATAGATTCCCAGGTTGTTTCCTGTCCTGTCTGAGGGACAAAACTGGAATTAAGACAAAGAAACATAAATTTTACACTCAGCTATTGAATTGAATAAGACTTCCTGAGCTGTATAGATATTTTGAACCAACATCACTATTATATCTTGACTCACTCCCAGAATTTTATCTGCTCCAGGAAATCATCTCTGTTTTCTCTGGTCTGGCGGGCTGTAGCCTTCTTTCACTGTTAGTCTCACATCTGATTATCTTTTTGACATGTAAGTTTTTCCACCAGGTTTCTACTCTCAATTTGAATTTCTATACAGTACGAAACTCTTTTCTTTTTCTATTAAATGTTTTGTTTTTTCTTTTTGATAAGCTATGTCATCTCCTTATTCAACCTCCTATTTAATCCCTTCCCACCACACATCAATAATATCTCTGCTCTGTGTAATTTCTTGGATATTTGATAGATATTTTAGCCAGGAATTTTTAATATTTAGATATATCATCAGAATTAGATACAGACAGAGATTATCATAGGGAGCAAGGACAAAGAAACTCCTAGCCTTTAACCTTTTAACTTATTAAACATGTGTTTTGTGTCTTCTTCTGAGACAGTCAAAGTCTAAAAGTAATGTTTGCTAAGAGAATAAATAAAATAGTGAGTCTTTATTTGGGCCTACAGATGCCAGTAGATAACTAACTACAACCAAGACAAACTTGATCTTCATTTTGTCCTTTTTACCTTTAAATTTTGTGTCTGATCCTTGCTCAGCTCTGCCTGTAGAATGTTAATAATTTAGGGATTATCTGCTAAAAGTTGACAAAACCAGGTTGCTTGCAAAATTAGTCTGCTCGTATATAACCTACCTATCCATCCCGCTTCAAAAGCAAGGAACCAACATAAGAAATTTAAATGGCAATCCAACTATCCATGCATATCCAGAAGAGGGCATTCATTACAATAAACCTCTGGTCGCTGCAGCTTCCAGGAGAGCCTCCAAACGGAGACAGTAATTCATGGAGGCTGAATTGCCCCCTCAAACAACGAAGACTTCTCCTGGAGCCATGCTGTAAAACCAGAACTGGGGTAATAATCAAGCAGACCTTGGCCTGCCTCAACTAGTCCATAAAGGTTGGTCCCCTTCATTTGTTAACAAGCCAGCCTGACTCTCTCCATCAGAGCTGTGCCTCCTGCAGCTCCTCAAACTCAAATTCCTTCTCTACTTTCTCTTACTTTCTAATCCTGCCTAATAAATCTCCCTATGCCTGTCACTGACATGGCCTGAAATGGTTTCCCATGAGGAAAGTCAGTAAACCTACTTCATGGGGCACAAATCAATGTCCCCATCTCCTCTCTAGGTGACTTCCCAGGACCTTACCCAATGACAGATCTACATACTTAAGAGTTAAACACCAAAGAGTTTAAATTGTTTTTCTGCCCATGAAACCACAGAAATATGGGACTGGAGGAGACTTTGATTTTGTGTAGTTGCAGAAACTGTTTTATGACTTTTCTTTCCATGTAAGAATCATTATTTTGCCTAGTAATTATCGACAAATTTTAAACTAGCTATTTTTGTCTTTCAAACAGCAATTTAAATACCTTTCCCTCGAGCTGCTAATTATCCTACCAGGAGTACATTGTTGGTAATGTCATCAAAGATGTGATGTTTATCAATACATACAATGTAGTTCCCTCTTCTCTAAGTCTATTCTTATTTTCCAGGATCTTAACCCCATATGGAATGATGCCATAATCATGTTTCCATCCTTTTGATGATGTCTTGCCTCTGTAAGCAATTTTGTTTTCTCAAGGATGATTCTCAAATTCCGGGCATGCATCACTGTCACCAGGAAGTGGCCCTGACTTTCTGGTACAAGTAGGTCTACACAGCAGTTTGCGACATTGCAGTTCTAACACAGTCCCAGCTGGTGGTTCACACTCAGAAAACCGCCATTAAGGTGTTCTGACACGAGAAACAAACTGTCTCAGAATGTTGAAATTGCTTCAAATCCACCCACAGTTAGCCATATCCATTTTCACCTCTTATCATTTCTCCCTACAGTAGTCAGAATGATTATTTTGAAATCAGCCATACAAGGTTGTTGAGCTTGATTGTTCTTTGCCTAAAATTCTTCCAACTCTTCCCCTTGCTTCTGAGGTAAAATCTACTCTTCCACCTACTTCTAGCCCAATCTGGATTACAATGCTCAGCATAATCCACTTCCTTTACCAGCTTTGTTTTGGGACCCTCTCCCATCTCTGGTCCTTTCTCACTAACCTTTTTTCCATCTCAGGCTGCTTATTCCGAGAAATGCCCTTCTACTGATTCTACAGCTGCTGACTTCAGTGTAGAGATCACCCCTTCTCAAAGGCTTTCTCGGACCCCCGCCTCAACCGTAGCTTCCAGATTTACTTCTAGGATAGTTCTCCTAGTTTGTCCAGGACTGAGTTATATCTCAGAAAGTGAGACTTTTTACTAATTCGGACAGCCCCAGGCAAATCAGAAAGATTGATCAAGTTGTCAGCTCCCCAGCTGCAATCTTAGTTTTACTTTGTAGGCCCTACATAATTTACAATTGTGTAATGTCTGATCTTTTTAGGTGCCTATTATTCTTATTAGACAGTAATTCCCTAAGTGATGAAGTGGTATCTTTTTTATTTTTTAACCCTCTTGTCACTAGAGCTTCACACTGCACTTAACACAAAGTGCTTGCTTAATAATTGCTGTTTTTGAAAGAACCACATGTGTTATTGGCTCCCTGCACCACCACAGGGGATGCTGGAACCCAAGTTATGCAACAATTTGTATTCTTCTGCCTCACCTTATAAAACATACATCATCTCATTGGAACACTTTGCAAATGTGATGTCTCTCTTCCTATGGTCCCTAGACATTGTAATGTTTTCTAGTTAGCTGGTGCTCACCTTTTCAATTCATTCACCTGGTCCCAGACTTTTAATTTTCTCAATTAAGTTACTAAGCTACAGTTAAAGAACTACACAGAAGGACACACACACACACGCACACACATATGCACAAATATCCGATCTAGTGATTCTTTTTAATAATAATGAAAATCAGTAGAAACTCATTAATTTATGTACATACTTCCTTAGTGTATATGCAAAGGTCCAAGCAATACATATATAGTAGCCTTTCCTTTTAAAATGTACACTTGTATTGGCTAGGGTTCTTTAGAAGAAGAGAATCAATGGAAAACATGTGTAGTTATGCGAAGGTATTTATCAGGTAGGGGAATACATAATGGTCATCTATACCCTATGGAGCCAGTGAATCCAGTAACTGTTCAGCCCAAGATGGAATCCACAGAATAACAGAGATCAAGGATGCAGGACCGGTCTAAGTTTGAAGGCCTGGAAGCTCGCTGGAGAGTCCCAGGTGTAAGCCTGTGTTGAAAGAATGAAGAAACTGGAAATTGCTATCCAAAGCTGAAGCAGACTGAAGATGTTAAAAAATGTACCAACTTCCTTCTTCCTCTTTTTTTATTCCATCCACACTACAAAACTTTCAAATGGTGCCACCCAAACCAGGGGGGGTCTTTTCCCCTCAATCTGGAAATACCTCACAGACACACCAAGCACTGTGCTTTACTGATCGGCTAGGCATTTCCTAATTCAGTCAAATTGACATGTCGCAGCTAATAATCACAATACTTCATGTTTTTATTATTCTCATTTTACCAATAAGGGACACTTAGAAAAATAAGCAGACTACCCAAAATTACATATATAATAAGTAGTTGAGTCAGGCTTCTACCTTGGATCCATTTGACTCAAACAAGTCTGGGACTTTATCTATTTTTTGACAGAAAATGATAGGATTGATTCTTTTTTTTTTTTAGGATTGATTCTTTTCAACAAAGATTTACTTGCCTGGATTAGTGTTACTGGGTTCTGGGGTGCTGGAGTCTCCTTTTAGAGGTGATTTCTAGGTTCTTTCTGACTCGAATGACGAATTGAATGAAATGACAAAAAAGGCGGCAAAATTTTACATTTATTAAAAATAGGGGGAAAACAGGCTCTGCAGAGCAAGTTTGGGCCAAGTAAAAGTAGGAAAAAGCGGGAAATATATACCCTACAGCATAGGGTGGGCTACCATGAAGAGACACGATAGCAAATGCTTAATGGGGGCTGTCCCTCTTTTATATTTCCCATGTTGGGATCATGTCTGGGTCATCCTATCAAAAACCTGTTCAGGTTCTCACAAAAAGTCCACATGCAGAGCTTTGGGAACTGTTTTTCACACGTGTCCTGGAATTAATAGATCACATCTACTTTCCCAACTAGTCTTAGCCACACCCTACCTGCCTGTCTCATTAGGGTAACTAGTCATCTGATCATGGTAAACTGCCTTTTGGAAATTAACTGAACTGCACTTTAAAGACACTACTTCATTTAATAATCACAATTTATGAGGTAGATAGTGATATTTTCCACTTTTTATAGGTGATGGTGCTGAGGCACACCTCAAAAAACAGTAAGAAAAATATTCCTAAGTTTATACAATTGATAAATGATAGTTGTAATTGAATTAAATTTTTTGATTCCTGAAATATATTTGTCAGTTGTTTCTTCTCAAACTCCTGAACTGATTACGGATTAAATGTTTTTGCAATATTTTTCAGGTGTCCTTTTCTTATTTCCATATTACTTGGCACAGTTGGACACCAGAATATGTGGAATGGTCGCTTCCATGAGGACTCTGCTACATGGGGATGCACTTGGTAAAATGGAGGTTGTCTTCAGATATTTATTCTTAGATTGCCATTCTAATTGGAAGGAGGATAACAAACCGCGAAAGCTACTCTTCCTCTAGAGAAAAATAGATCCTTTCTTCTTCTCAAGATCTGACAATCATAAAAGCTTGACTAGAGTCTAGCAAAGAAGTCAGTACTCCAACTTCAACTTGGTATAGCAGGATAATGACCACATCCTATTTATGTTTCATACCCCAAATATGCATCACACTGGTTAATTACCTTTAATACATGGAATGAAATACACAATCACCCCAATCTCATGTGGCTACTTAAGACCAGACTTTGGTTCTTTTCTCTTCTTTCCGTTTACTAATTTATACCACTTCCTTCAGGTTTCACATAGATCAATCTACAATTACAGGTGGCTGTGTTATGGATAAGGAAACTTTAGAAAGACTTGAAAAAAATAATTTTCCCTTGCAAAAAAGTAGAAAATTACTTTTGGTATGAATCATGTTTTCAGTTCTTTCTTAAACCTTTATTGTATCAAGAAAAGGAACATTGGGATTTTTTAAATGATACAAATGCAATAATTCATCTTCTAAATAAAATACTTAATTTTCTAAATGTATAGATACAATCTAATAACCAATTTTATTTAAACTGCTCCCTATTTTGTCATTTCTTTTATTCACTTTTCTCTGAAGAAGTTTCCTTTTCCTACAGTCAAGTTAAAAATCCCTAGAAAATGACGTAAAGCAAAATAATGTTTCCAGTGTTTACAGATGCAATCAAAATCCCAGAAAGAAATAGGGCTTCTCTTAACACATGGAAAGCGTGACTAAATATGCACGAGAGGTAGAGACAAAGAAAAAGACAACATCCACAGAAAATAAATATCATACATTCATACATACCACATATATATATTATATAATTATATGTATATATATATATATATATAATATGCTTTCATTGAAGCCAGGGTTTCTTCTAAAAACAGCATTCTGAAATCCCCAATTATGAGGCAAAAAATTTCCAGGCAAGCAGTTACTTGCAGTGGTTTGCAAGAAATTTAACAAAGCTCTGCTTAACAGTGTCAAATGTCTTTGGCTTCACTCAACCGTCAAACAACCTACATAAGAATAATCCGCTCTGGTTGGCTCAACAAAGATGCTCTTGTGATGAAATGAAGATGGACCTATATTTCTTCTTCCTCCTCATTCTGGAAAAGGAAAAGAACAAAAAAACATACAGATAGTCAAAGTAAGACATAGTTTATCTTCCAACTGGAAATATTTAAGGCAAGATTTTTGATAAACTACTTATTACCCTCAAGGGTAAAAATGGCTAAAGTTTTATAATGAAAGTGTACTTAGCTCAAAGTAGATGTCTAAGGAAGAAATGAGGACATTTCTTCCAACAGGAATTCCATGTGACTATCAGTCAGTTAGCAAAACTGCTTTCAGTTTTGACAAAAATTGACATTACTGAATTTCCATCTGGGTTTAACAGCGAATAACTAACAATGATAAGGGCAAACCACAGATTTAAATAAGACACAGAAAGGACACAGAAAAGAATTCCTTCTTTTCCTTAGAAAACTCAGAAAAAGAGATAAGCTTGAGATATTCCTAGGTAAATGGATGCATCGTGAGACCATACTCTTAAGTGAAATAAATCAGACACACATGTTTAAATACCGCATAGTTTCTCTGGTGTGAGAAACTGAAGTGTAAATAAAGACTAAAATATATTATATTGGGAAAAAGAAGAAAATGTCCAAATGGGAAAGGGAACAAGGGAGGGGAAAGGAACAGAGGGACAAGAGAAATAAGAAATGGAAGGAAAAAATGGAAACGAAGCTTTTGTAAATAGGGAGGAAAGAGGGGGTGAGGGGAGGGGAATGGGAAAAAAGAAGCAACAAGATATATCATGTACAGGTACAAATTCCCTATGATGAATGTCATCAGTATGTACATCTAAAATGTACCATTAAAATAAAATTAAAAAAAAGAAAACTCAGAAAAAGAAAGATGTCAGAGTGTGTGTCATCTGAATTGGGTACTGATGTCCTTGCTGCAGTGGGATCGCTTGCAAGGATTATTCATTCATATCAGCTGAAAACCAAACTAAGGAATTAATTGATGATTTCAGTTCAGATAGAACTTGAAGACAGAAAGTAAAGAGAATTTTGGTGAGAAGTAGTACTACAAATATCACTCTGGAAACACACGGGTATTTGCTCAAACATATTTTCTCTGACAGACTAAATGTAACTGCTTCTGTTTGGAATATGCACAATGACATTTGAAAATTTACACCAAGTCTCTTTCCTTTCTTTATACTAGAAAATAATAACTTGAACTACATGTGAGTGTGTGTATGTGCCTGTATGGTAACACAAGTTTATTGTCTCAGTTTGGGAGACTGGAGGCCCAAAATTAATGTATCAGTAGAGCTGGTTCTTCCTGAAGACTGAGGGAACGTCTGTTCCATGCCTCTCTCCCAGCTTCTAGTGGCGTGCTGGCAATCTTTGGTTTGTAGATACATCCTTCTACTCTATACTTTCATCTTCCCAGTGTTACTCTCCCATTATTTCTGTCTTTTTACGCCATCTTCCCCTTTGCATGTCTACCTCTGTGTCCAAATTTCCCTCCTTTAAAGGACATCGATCATATTATATTAGGACTTATCCTAGTTATCTCATTTTTAACTTGATTATTTCTGTATTGGCCCTATTTTTCTAAGTATGGTTACATTTTGAGGCACTAGGGATTAAGATTTCAACACTGTCTCTTTTTTTAAGAGGACACAATTTAATTCATCACAGTAAAGCTTTCTTTATTTGGTGAAACAGTTCTAAATGTTTTTTAAACAGCTGGAAGAATCATTTTGCAGATCCTACCCATTTGAAACAATGCAATTTTTCTGCCTCCTGGAAGCTTTCTGAAACCACCAGCTCATGATACCTGAAACCTGCTGAAGTTACTGTAAATACTAGAAAGCTGTTCGCTTTGTACACAGTGAAACAATGGCTCTTTGTAGAGAAAGAAGCTGTGCTAGCTCCAGCTTTTGCTTTTAGAAATTTTAGAAGCTTTACTTAAAGAGGGAAGTCATTGGCAGGCCAGCCAGATTGTTGGGGAAGGGAAAGCAGGTGGCGCCTTCACATACCTGTCCAAATTCACAGGCGGCAGCAGGTCTCTGTCTCCTCAGTCCTGCCGCCTCAATCACATTTTAACACCACTATCAGCTACCTAAAAACAACTGCTTTTGAAGTTCACACTGAAAAATTCTACTTCTCTCCTTTCAGTAGTTTGCTATCCTCTATGGCTCATGCTTAGATACTGAAATGATAACTACCACTAACTCTTAGAATTTCTTTCTACTCCTTTGCCATTCTTGGTACTATAAGTACATTTACTGGAATTCTCTGACTTATGTGCAGTTCACTGATTCTATTCATTCCACCCACCCACACACACGTACACATCAGGATACAAATAGATACACATCACATCAGGTGATATATAAACGTATATATGTGTATATATGTATATATATGTGTATATATGTATACATATATATTCTTCCACCAATAGAATGAAACTGTCATTAATAAATGCATTTAAAATTTGTAATCACCTATTTATGAAAAGACTACATCAAATTAAATTTTACTAAAGGTTTTTTGTTTCTGTTATTACTAGTCATAATTACATAATTTAGAGTTAATGCCTTTCAAGTTAATTTGCATAATAAAATTATTATTTTTATGCTAAGTAAGTGAGCGAACTTGGGAAAAATACTTAACTTCTTTGTGTCAATTATTTCAAAATAGAGATGTATCTATTTATCTGAATTTATTATAAAGAATTGACTCATGAATTTTGGTAGCCAGCTAAGCAATGTAAGTCCAAGTCTGCAGGGCAAAATGCAAGTCCAAGTCTGTGGGGCAAAATGCAAGTCCAAGTCTGCGGGGCAAAACGCAAGTCCAAGCCTGCAGGGCAAAATGCAAGTCCAAGTCTGCAGGGCAAAATGCAAGTCCAAGTCTGCGGGCAAAATGCAAGTCCAAGTCTGCGGGGCAAAATGCAAGTCCAAGTCTGCAGGGCAGGAGGTAAGAAAAGAAAGATAATGAGCAGACTGGAATCCAATGAACAGAAGATGAAGTTTGTTGTCTAAAAGCAAGAGTCTCTTAACATAGTTCTTTTTTAAAAGCTTCCCAAATAAGTCGGGCCCATCTGGATTATCTGGGCTAACTTCTCTTTTGATTAAATTAAAATCAACAGAGATTTTAGCTACATTTGCAAAATCCCATCCCAGCAGCATTTGGATTGCATTTGCTTGAATAACTGGGAGAGAATGTCTCTTTCAGCTGATGTGACAAACATTCTAGGAGGGATACAACCATCACTCAGCCTAGCAAGTGGACACATCGAAGGCTGCCAGAGGCAGGTGAGGACGCAGGCATAATGGTTCAATTTGCCACACTGTGGTGCTTGGTGACATTTTTCATTCATGATCTACTCAAAATCTGGATAGCAAGACAAAAACATAAATTAAGAGTGATAAGATGAGAGTGTAAATGAGAACATAATTATTGAATCAATATTCTACATATGATTAGCTATTAGTAAAATAATATATGTTAGATATAGTCACAAATCCTCAGATATTTTATACTATAACAATAACAACAGTTCTTACCTTAATTAAATCTCAGATCTTTTAAATAGAAGATATTAGGCCTTGCTTTTTCTGCTGTGGATATCAAATTCATATTAACTGAAAGTAAAATTTCAATTAATTAGTATGATTTCTAGAACAGTAAAATTTGATTGGTAAAATTTAGGGTGACAGATGATAAATGTGTTTTTGGAAAGAGAAAATAAAATGAAGTAGATTAAGATAATTTTAATAAGTACAGGTCCAGGCACAAAGAATTTATATGCATTGCCGTTAACCTTCATACAACTCAATAGGCCACTGGGCTGGAAACTGGTTGATTGAGCATTTAGTTCTGTTCAGATCTGCTCTGTCTTCTTCACACATTTAGCCTTCTTCATGCTATGTCGCCTCTGAAAGTTACTTTTGGTTGTCTGTTTAACTTACCTGTTGGTAACTTGTCTTCCCCTCCTATCTTCCCTTAATGCTCACTCTCAAAATGAGTATAATACTGGGGCTGGGGATTTAGCTCAGTGGTTACAGTGCTTGCCTGACAAGCACAAGGTCCTGAGTTCGATCCCCGGCACCAAAAAAAAAAAAAAAAAAAAAGAGTATAATACTAACCGTGAAATGTTATAATTTCTTTTCCTAACTCGATCCTCTTTGTATTTGATGAATGAACAGGACAGAGGGCAATTTAGGGCAATGGCTTCCTTCCATGTACTTGTGAATCCAATTTGTAGAAACAACTGCCTCTCATGTTTGCCTCAATGTCACCCCTGCTGTTTTAGCAGGGATTTTATTTTGCTATCAAAGTCATTTGGTCATCTATTCTCTTATACTACTTAAGATGTACCTTGACATTCTTAACTGTCTGGTCCTTTATAAAAATAGCAGCTCCCAAGCCAAGTGGTAATAGCGCCCTCATCCATAAATATCACTCCAAGAGGCTTACAAAACCAACTCCAAGAGCTCCCACTTTTCCACAGGGGATAGGGTCCAAGACACCCAGTGGATGTCTGAAACTGAATATGCCAACTCCTTTATATACTATGCTTTTTCCTACATATACATATCTACGTATCCTTTTTCCTACATGTACATATCTATATGTCCCTTTTCCTACACACATATATATATATATGTATATATATATATATATATCTGTGCTAAGCTTAATTTACAAATTAGGCAAAATAAGATATTAACATCAATAAATAATAGAATAGTTATAACCATGTAGTATAATGAAAGTTATGTGAATATACTCACCATTTCTCAGAACACAGTACCTTATTCTGTATTCACTCGTCTTGCGATGGCGGGTGATGATAAAGGAAGCTCTTGGACATACCAGTTTCCAAGATATAGTTTCTCCTCTCTTCCTTGTCACCTACTCCAGTGTGTTCTCGCTCATTTACTTCCCTTTCTCACTCCTTGGTTTTCTTGTTTGCAACATTAGGGACATTATACATGTCATTTACCTCTCAGAGTGTAGGGAAGATAAATGGGATAAAGTGTTTAAAAAGCTGTTGGACTCCTTGGAAACAAGGTGGTACATATGCATAGTGTTTCATCCTTAGTCATCTCCACTTTGCAAGAAAATGAAATAAAATGAATGCAGCTGGGGCTTGACTCAGAATAGGAGTCGGGAGCTGAAGCAATCATTTGGGAAAATAATTCCTTACTTTGGAGCCAGATTTTCTTGTCAAGAGTCTTAAAATGAGATCCTAAACATTTTTCTTTCTTAATCGATTCTCTGTACGTGGTGATTTTTCCTGAAGCTCATTATAATCTCACAGTTTTCTTGTAGTGTATAAAGATTGTACTTTTCTTAGCAATTCATAGAAACTTTCTTATAGAAAATGGAAAATTCTTAAAAATAAAAAAGTGGAAAGACAAAATATTCAAAATAGCTTTCATGAAAAAGAATGAAAAAAAGGTGCACTTCCATCATTCTGCTCTTTCGAGTAAGAACGTTCAGACATTGAAGCTGCTTGGTCAAATTTGTACATGTACCGATCAATACCAAAACTTTATCCCACTTCTCAGAGTAAAGATTAGATCTTTTTACATGGATAATTGGTATGAGGAGAGACAGAGGACTCATAAGGATATCTCGAGCCTGCCCCTTTGTGCCCCAAGTACAGGGGACCCTGCAGCCAACTATAACTGACTTTTATGGAATGCTTACAATGCATCTTGTATTTACATGAATTATCTTGTTTAACTTCACAATTTCATTATTTCCCTCATTTCCAGAATTAGACTAAATAACTTGCCTGTGTCCACACATGTAGGAAGCGGAAGACCCTGGGTCGAAAATGATACAGCATAAGTCTGTACTTACGTCACACTGTCTCTGAGAAGGAATTCAGAAACCAATCCCATATTCAACATACATTTTTAAAATGTGAGTACATGAGTAAGTCACCCCTTGTTGCAAGAACTTTTGAGGGCTCTGCATGTATCTTATTCATCTTTGTGGAAAACTCAATATCAAGCTTAATGTATGTGCAGAGGAAGAATCTTCAGTAAATGTTCACAAAGGAAATACTGCTGTCTCCTTGATTCAGGTAAGAAAACTGAGGCTTCAAGGTGTTTAGCAATATGCCCACAGTTCTGTAGCTGATAAGGAACAGAGCCAAGATTTCAGACCAGGATTCTGACTCATCTCTGGTTCTCCCTAAGACTCTTCTTTGCCCTTTTTGATCCCAGGTTTCTAATTTTGTGAGGTTCTGGATCATATCTTAAAATCTCTTCAAAGGAAACCTGGGGAAGGTGCTATGCTATGTACATTGAACCAATAAAAGGTAAGAAAGAGATTCATTACATTCCTACAAGATGTCAAGCATATTGCTAGGTGCAGTACTAACCTAATCTAATCTAAATTTTGTAGCTATTTGGTGATATAGTGACTATGGTTCCATTCTACGGATGTGGTAACTAAGTCTGAGAGAAGTAAATTACTTTTTAAGGTCATACAACAAATATAAAGTCAGGTCAGCCAAATCTAACACCCCAATTCATTCAACTACACAAAAAAGGATGATATAGAGCAGTGTCTTTCAAAGCTTTATTTTAATCTAATTCTAAAATGAATGACAAAGACTATTTATATTTTCTTTATTTAAAAGAAAAAAGCAGATTTCACTGGATCTTGCTGTAGTTGTAAACTTTATAATTTTAAAATGGTATTTCCATTGAGATGTTTTGATATGACCACTATGCACTCATGAAATGAACTGGAAAGTAATAGAAGCTTGTAGTAGAAACAACAGGCCTTTGGAGAGGGCCAGAATTCTGGGTTGCTATGAATGTCCACCCACGAAAGACCTGCCAACTCTGTTGTAAGTCCCACTTTCTTACCAGTGTCAGGTAATAGCTGGTTGCATGTGTCTACCCACCTGGCCATCCCTTGCAATCATTAGTATTCCTTCCTTCAGCGAGAGCCAGTAACTTCAGTCCCTTTCTTTCCTCTCCTTCAGCTCCTTCTTCTTTTTATATATAGAGATTTCACAGCCATGTTTAAAGAGAAACATGTTGTCGGGATGTGAGCAGATGCCCCCTCTTCTGCTGCTGCTGTTGCTTCTGGCCAGAAGCCTGCATGAGGGACAGGTGGGCCAGAATGAGCTTCCGGGCACACCTGGGAGAGGAGCGCGCCAGGGCACAGGGGTGATGATGACAAATTAAAGTTACTGCTGAAGCAGAGTGGAACAGCAGCTGGTGCATAGACCATATCATTAAGGCTCTAAACAGGATCTGAAGGTATGTTTTGAAAATGTAATGCACCCAATAGAACTTATAACCTGAGAATTTATTTTTATAGTTATCTTGCTCCAGAATAAAGAGATGAGAGGCCACATATCTGTCAGGTTGTGAAAAACTTTCAAAATCTGCTGAACATTTGCTTCCTTGATTTTGAGTGTAGACCACAGTTTATCATATATATCTGGAATGTCAAACTTTATAAGCCAGTGAAAATAAAGACTCATTCTCACTGCCCAGAATGACTGCTAAATGCTACATTGTCAGACTACAGGATTCCCATATACGCACTGGTGTCCAGGTAAAGAATACTTGTACTGCCTGCGTTCCCTAACTCAGAACTCAGAGTATTTCTGAAGAGACTAAAGAGGCCATACCTGCCCCAGGAACCAGCAAGGAATAGTCCACCAGGCTTCTGAGAGTTGTGGTTGTGGAGCGATATTTGAGTTTTTACTAGAGGCTTAAACTGGGTCATGGAATGGGGAGAAGAGAAACAATCAAGGATTTACTGAAACTAAATTGGAGTCTCTCATGTGGTTAGTCTTTTAAAGCCTTCTTTCTATTCAAAATAAAGATGCATCTACTGAAACCAAATGGCATTAGCTTGCTAAATCAATATAACTGTGTCAGAGTCCTCTCTTCTTGCTTCAAAATTGTCTATTATGGGAGAATTTTCCATCTTAGTTGTTCTTTCACGGAGGATAATTCTGTTCTTTAGATTTTCACTCACTCAAAAAATTTCATGGACTTTAGCCAGGCTTGCACACACCCATGACTATTCTAATTCCTGAGCAGCAGCAGCCATTCTCCAGAGAACCAGTGTGGCAGCAGAAAGACTGGACACGTATACTGCTGTTGGTGTCCGGCTGTCTCCTAAGCCTAGACATTCAGTGTCATGTAAGGAGGGAGCGTGCTACCGTTGAATTGGCAGCTTTCAAATGCTACCGTACCGCTTGCTGGCTGTGGCCAAGTTAACCTAAACTCTCATCCCAGTCACTCACGTTTGAAAACAGAGATGATTTCTATCCCATAGACCGTGACAGCGGAGGATGCTAAGCACTGGTGGACCCCATAGACATGAGCACCCTGAACACCAAACTCTGACAGTCTGGGCTCCACCCTGCCAGGCAGGCATTGTCCAAACAGCTGTTAAACTTTGCCATCAGCAGACTTACCACAACAAGAGGAGACAAGAGGAAATGAGGCCAGCATGCATATGAACCAGGAAGACTTGGCAGGGGCTCATCTGAAATTCTAGCTATCTTTAATCAATCAAACTAACATCCTGTCTGGAAGCGTTTGGGAGAAGTTGTGGTTGCAGAGAGAATGTACTACAAATAGGAATGAAGCCAAATAAACATTGTGAATATTAATGCTAGCTGTTATACTTTACATTTCCAGGCTGTTATAGCCTATGAAACACCTGTTCTATATTTAAACAGCTCAGCCTACCCTCAGTTATTTTATATACAGCCAGCATTTTGACTATAGAACTTATTTAGGATGGAAAGATGAAATAGTTAAGCTAAACCATATGATTCCCTGGAATCAACAATAAATAAAAAGCTTCTAGGTTTCGTGTTTTTCTTTTTCTGTTTAACATTTCCCTTTCACAACTGTGATCATTTCATCTTGAAATATAAGTAGAATGAAGAACAGGAAAACTCAAATAGGAGCATAAATCCAGAGCATGCAAACTCAAATTGCATTTTGGGTCATATGTGAAATGTTTTTATGCTCTTCTTATTTCTACCACTGTAACATGAGCAAATTATGATAAAGTACTTTTGTTTTTTCACAAAGCAACATTTTACATAGTACTTTTACAGTTAAATTCCTGCCCACATTAACTTCCAGTTTTTAGCACAATATTTGCACAAACCAGGCAGCTAAATGTTGTGTTTCATGAGCAAAATACCATTATTTGTGGTATCTAGTTCTTTGCTTACCTAAGAAATTCTGTTGCAGAGCAGAAAGAATATTTAATTGGGAGTCAGGAAACCTGAATTATACCTGCAGAGTGACCTTGTGCTAATTGGATGGCTTCCCTTCTTGAACATTCATGTTCCCTATGTGTCCATTGAAGGAGCTAATATCCTCTAGTTCTCTCTCCACTGCTAATGCTTTAATGATTTTATTTAACCAGTAGTGTAGCAGGATTATAGTATCAATAGTTCCTTGAAATCTAATACAGATCAAGTGGTTCAGAAGGTCAGAAAGAGGAAGAAAACAAAGAGTAGGAGAGACAAGGGAAGATGAGGCAAAAAGGAGGAAGTGATGAAGAGGGAGAAAGCAAGGGAAGATTCCTTTAAAAGTCATGCAGCAGTGCCAGCCCGGGATGAAATTCCAGGTGATTATGGTTTGTCTTTGCACTTCTCACACTTCTTTATTCATTCAGTTCGCATCTAGAAAGGTTCTCTCCCCAGATGTCCAGGCAAACACTGCCTGGCTGATGGTCTTATCTTCCCAGCCTCCCAATGTCTGCTTGACCCTGAAGATCTGCATCTCTGAAACCACGTCTTTCTCTGTCTTCTCAATTCGGCAACCCAAGCATCTGACTTTGGCCACAAGTTGGGAGAGATATGAACTAACGCTCAACCAAGAAGGATCTGAGCTTTAACATTCTTCCACATACTCAGCTGCACATTTTAAAAAGAAAGTACCAAAAAAACAAAAACAAAAACAAAAACAAAAAACAACTTACAACTTGCTTGCTAGAGCACAAAGTGAAGGCAAATTTGAGTGGCTGGCAGCAGAGTTACATAGCTGTCACCAGAGTCATCTAGCTTTCCTGGGCCTCTGATCTGGCCATTCTTCAGAAGCCTTCTGGCTTTCCTTAGTCTCTTCCCATCTTTTGCATGTGAATACACTGAACCTAGGAAGCCAGGACCATATCGCACAGCTCCCCTGAGCATCACAAATTCTTCATGAACTAAATCACAATATACTGTAAATAAGCAAACATAACCAAACAGATGAATAAATAATCAACAGTTTCCACGGTGGTGACATCTGGGAGCAGAAGGAGTAGTGCGTGGCTTCTCTATAAGTCAATGAAAACTTGGATGCGCACAGCAGCAAACTGAGAAAAAGGTGGGCAACCAAAATTGACCTGAAGTGGGAAATAACTCAAGTGATGTCTTACACTTCTGCTTTTGATTTAAAAAAAAACCTATTTATTCTCAGGGAAGTGATGAACTTCAGGGCAAAGCACAGGAACCAGCATTTTTCTACTTCATTATACAGACTTCTCTGTACTTCCAAAGTTCACCTCAGCAGCAAAAACTTAGAGCAGAAGTTCTGTCACAGGTG
Organism: Hystrix cristata; assembly: GCA_004026905.1. NCBI lineage: Eukaryota > Metazoa > Chordata > Mammalia > Rodentia > Hystricidae > Hystrix > Hystrix cristata. The sequence continues at coordinate 64,743 of PVJO010001361.1, read as the reverse complement.
TGACCACAGCTACAGACTCCAGCTCTCTGGCTACACCAAAGGACACTTCTCTCAAACAGTGAGGAATGAGTAACAGGGTAGAGCTGAGACCAAGGATTTCACGGGACAAAAGGCTTAGACCCTTTGATTACCCTTTAATCAAATCTTGATCACACCAAGGAAGTCTTGGTGCTTCCTTAACTATGTAGCTGAAAGCCGGGCTCATGGGTTGTATCCCTCCTTCAGGGCCTGTTGGCTGCTCCGGTCCACCGGCCTGTGGGGATCACTCATAGCCTCTTCTCTTCATAGATGTTCCAGAAATCTTGGTGCTGCCTTGTCTGTACAAGAAGTTACAAAATGAATAGTGCACCATCTAGATTACTATGTCTTCAACAGTTCTTACAGTCCTGAAACAAATGTCCATACACAGTCCAGAAAATCTTCTGAGCTCTCATCTGGTCATTCTTCAGAAGCCTTCTGGCTTTCCTTAGCCTCTTCCCAGAGGTATCAGATGGGCTGATGATGGGCTAATTGGGTTCGAGGTCAAGAACCCTGACAGAGCGAGCCCTTGGTGCTTGGGACAGGCAGAACTAGAGATATCAGATTCTGCTGATGGAAGTATGGGTGAAGGTAGAGGGGACATAAACTGGAAATGTAACAAATACCATAAACACTGCACATTCCCTTTATCTTCCCAGACTCTCAACCTAAAATGGTGCTGCACCTTCCCGCTATGATTCTCTGCGCTTACACTACATGTTTCCTTTTTTCAAAACATACCACTACCCGAAATAAGGTGGACTTCATTTATTTTGAAAAACATGCCTGTTCTATTTTAAAATAATATACTTAGTATGTTTTTATTCAATCCAATTTTACACACATTTTCAGTTGATGTGCCTCTAAGTTTAAAACAATGGGTCCATTTGTTCATCTAAATAAGTACAGTGAAGTATTTTTCTGTTTCTAGAGTTTTGGGACACTCTTTAGTATATATATTATATTACTAAGTAACCCTAAGTAAATCTCAGCGAGAAAGTGGATTAAAAAGCACATTAGTATGGATACTTGTTTATTTGAGTTCATCAGTAACATTAGTTATTACTTCCGTAGTTGTGACTGGAATACATAATCTCACGTTCGGTTAAATCTTATTCTTCTAGTCCCAGCAGGTTCTCGTATCGACTAATTAACACAAAGGTCATTGTTCTCATTTTTAGAATACCAACAGATTGTAAAAACAAAATGCTGATTATGCTACTGGGTTTGGAAACACACAGCAGGGACAGAATCTTCTGCTTCATGAAAGGAGTAGTGGATAGTTTCTAATCATGGCTAAAATTTAATAAAGACACTGAGGAACTTTCCAGTCCCGATATGTCTGGATAGAGAACACCGAACATTGTCCTGAGCACACAGCCATTGCCTGTGGAATTCCCAACATCCTTAGAAAGACAGTGACCCTGTATCTCATCTCAACAGAGAAAGACTCAGTAAACCAATTTTTATTACATGCCTGACACATCGTTAGCAATGTGCAGGTGGGACAACACACTGGCTGGGAAGGAGCTCCTACTCCTGCTCTTTGGGAGTTTTCTCAAAGGTGAGCTCTAAAGCTGGGGATAGCAAGATATTGTGATATAAACTGCAAAATGATATATGCCAGAAAATGTTTATTTTCCATTGCATGACAGAAAAGGCAAAGTTGAGGGAAAAATTACTTCTAGTTGGAGAGGAATCAGGGAGGGCTTTTTATTGTATCATCTATAATAAACACACAGAGAATAGCTCATACATGAACAAATGACCAAATCACTCAGTGCAAAAGAAATCTTTCAGCCAGGACTTGAGAATGAGGAGAATTTGCATATGCAGCGACGGAAGAAAGTGTGTTCTAGCACTTAGCACAGGCATAACACAGACGATCCCCAGAGGTGTGGAGCATAATGTTCATTCGTTCGCCCAGGAGGGACTTGTCATTTCCACTGTCCCAAGTCTGCTTCAGTCATCTCTTCTACAGATTGGCCTCAGCTTGGCGATGGCAGCAAAGACCCAAGGGGATTCTCATTAATGCAGCATGATGCCTCTAACTATTTTCCTCAAAAATGCTGGAAAAAACATTGATTGATTGAGTCTCTTCACAATCACAGAAGCATGACCAAGAATACAAATCAATGTAACATCTTTGGGAGGAAATCTTCAAAACTCTGCAGTCAAGTAGGGAAGTTCACCACAACTAAATTATTCTGGCTTTCAGATGCTGGTAGAAAATAAATAATGGCTGAAAGTAGTCAGATCAAGACAACAGCTCTTCTTCAAATTGCTTTTATGATAACTGGAAAAATCAAGTTTCGACAATTTGGAACTAAAGTGCAAAGGAGAATTCACAGGGACAGCTCATATATGAAAATAAGTTGACATGTTCAGGGAGTACGGCTTCAAAAGATCATACTCTGAACACAAGAAGAAACAGAAATAGTCTCTGGTGGGATAACACAGTGAAATAGAATCCAGACTTTGTTCCTTCTTGATCTTATTTGAAATTCAGTATAATTTTTTACTAAATTCACATCTACTTTAACCCATTTTACGCCTGTATAAATGTCTTAAGTGCACTTACATATAAACTTTATATACATTTATATATACAATCACTTCACATGTATTTTTTAAATTTTATTTTAATGGTACATTTTAGATGTACATAGTGATAACATTCATTATAGGGGATTTGTACCTGTACATGACATATCTTGTTGCTTCTTTTTTTCCCATTCCCCTCCCCTTACCCTCTCCTCCCTCCCTATTTACAAAAGCTTTGTTTCCATTTTTTCCTTCCATTTCTTATTTCTCTTGTCCCTCTGTTCCTTTCCACCTCCCTTGTTCCCTTTCCCATTTGGACATTTTCTTCGCTTTCCCAATATAATATATTTTAGTCTTTATTTACACTTTCAGTTTCTCACACTAGAGAAACAATGCAGTATTTAAACAACTTCACATGCATTTTTAAAGCATGGCCTTGTATATTTTTTTGATTCCAGCACCACCCTTCCACCCACACAACTTTCTATTCCAAGCAACCTTGTGAATACTTATTGTACGTTGTTCTATGTTTTCTGCAAGCTCATGTAATAATTTATATATGTACAAGTAGACATGGATGAGGACTTCTGAATAATTTTTTGTACACAAAACAGGCTTCATACTAGTTATACTCCCCTATCTTGTTTTCAAATTAATGGAAATCACTCCATGTCACTGCAACTAACTCTTTTTTTTTAAATAAGTGAATTATGTTTTGTGGCATGAATATAAAATTCTGGCTTATTATTCTTTATTTAGAGAAAGTTTTTAAATGATGCCAAAATAATTACATTTCAAATGTCCACAAGATGTGCTTATAAAAGCAAGTCTTCATATCAACCTGAAACACTGAAGCCCTAATTAGACGGTGGGCATCACTAGGAGAAACCTGAGCCTTCCTCCCCCGATGGAGGTCACCAAGGTCTTTGCTGCCACCATCCTGGCAGAACAACAAAGATAAAGACCCGTATTTAAATTAGCCTTCCAAATGAAACTAGTGTTTGGCCGTTTTCCATTATGCACTCACTTAATAACTAAATTCTGCATAGTTGACATTTTCTGTTTTACATGGACGATTTTTGCCTCTGGCCACTTCTAACATCCTATTTCCTCCATCCCACCTGCCATATTATCCAAAGTACCAAACTTCTTTCTTGCCTCTCTTCTCCTATCTTAGTCTGTTTAGACGGCTGAAACCAGTTCTACAGAGGGAGGGATGTAAACCGTGAATACTGGTTTCTCGGACTTCTGGAAGCTGGGGCGTCAAGGCTGGGGATGAAGGTGCCAGCCAATCCAGTTTCTAGTGAGGGTCTGACTTCTGGTGTGCTGAAGTCTGTCTTTTGCTGCCATCACAGGTGAGAGGACTCTGGCAAGCTCTCCTGTCTTGTCTTAAGAGCATTAATCCCATTGGTGAAGGCTCCAGTCTTCTGACCCGCATCCAAATACCTTCACACTGGGGATTAGGCTTCAACATATAGATTTTGGGCAAACATATTCAGTCCATAGCACCTTCTTACACTATGATATTTTTCTGGTATAGTCACCCCTACTTTACTCTTTCTCACATTTCCTGTCTCCTCAGCTCGGTATCTCTTGCTCCCACTCCTTACCATGGACTCCATTATAAAAACCATCCTCTCAATTTTCAAGCGGTTAAATTTGAACTGAAGGGATTGAAATTTGCTGACATTCCTCCTATACGAATTTATTAAATCCCTGAGTGCCCTCACTCTATTGCCTTACTCATCTCTGCAGGTCCAGACGCTGCACAGTTTGTGGGCCTTCTGTGTGACACATGCCCTGCCCAGCAGATATTTGTTGGGCTGACTTGTCGTGTGGTGCTGTGGTTGCATTCCCAGTAGATGCATGACAACTTTGACTCGCACAATCAGTCGTGTCTGAACTGTTGGCACCATGTATACTCCAGTCACTAGCTACCCATGAACATCTCTCATTTTTGTTTTTCACTTCTCCCACTTCCAGCACTTCAGGTTAGCTTTCTTCATATTTCCCTCCTGGACTGCTGTACAAAAGTTCTCTGAGTGGTTCTCTTCTCAGGTATTAAACTGAATTTCCCAAGTCTTAGCTCTGATTTTGTCATTCTGTGGTCAAAACCTTCAGTGTTTTCAGACAGCCTGGTAACATTAAATCTCAGTCTGATTTTAGATGTTCCAATGTACCAGTAACAAACTGTGACACAAGGGTTATCCCTCCTATGCTACGAATTTCTATCATGGTAACTCTGAATTATTGACTATTTAGAAATCTCAGCTGTTTAATATGTGCTTTAGGTGTTTTCGGATTGTTTGTTTGTTTGTTTTTTGTACCTCAAATATGGCCCCATCTCTGTTGATAGTTTACTCATTCTGAAAGATTTTAAAGATTGCTGCTGGATTCCATACTCTCTGTGAGACCTGCTTTGGTTTCTTAGAACCATCTTCGCACCGTCACTATCTACCAGCTCCATTGCTTTATTTCATGCCATACCCGTGAGTCCTTTTATTATATGAGTTTGTGGCTCCTTATACATTCTTGAGTATATATTAAAAGAGACCCATAGGGCTGGAGATTTTGCTCAGTGGTTAGAGTACTTGCCTTGCAAGCAGAAGGTCCTGAGTTCAATCCCCAGCACCAAAAAAACAAAAAAGACCCATAAATTTAAGTATAATCTTTAATTTATCATCACATGTATATAAATCTATACACACAAGGATGCATAAGATACATGAAGATATTATATATATTTATAATTCTTTTTTATTACATAGATTTGGTTCCTAGACTATAAATTGTTTAGACTATGTACATGCTATTTCTATCTTTGTTTCTTTCATTATCTGCTTCAAATATCTTTCTTAAACTTAAATATTTTGTTTAAAAATTTAATTGTTTCTTATAAAATCCTTGGTAATTTTGGGCCCATTTTACAATATTTAATAAGAGAAACTTACATCCAAGTCTTCATATCTAAACATATGTAGTATCATAAAATATTTGTTATAAGACTTTCTAAATTTAAACAAAAAATGACTCTTGCCTACACATTTTAAGTAGTAATCATAAATATTATTTCAGTGACCTATCCCCTACTAATACTGTGCCACAATAGAATTTTAGAATATCTTTGGCATAGTCAAAATTTTCAAAGATATACTATTCCACATGGCACCTTCATTCTTGAAATATATTTACAGAAACCCTGAATGTCAGAATTGAGTATTTCTCTCCACTTTAACTTTTCTTTTTAAGTTTTAATATAAAAATTAGCTACAATTTAACTTAAGTAAAAACATGTGTTGCTTATGTCTTTAGTATCTATAGTCATTACTTTTTAAGAGCAGTTTTTAGTGAGAAACAACTCACTTAATAAATGAATTTTTCATTCTTATCAGACTCATTTGTGTTATAAGCAAGAATTTTTCATGCCAAATTGAATCAAAGGATGAGAAGGCTGTCTCAGGATTACAGGATTTGAGAAGGACTTTTACATCGTAACAGGCAATAGATAGCTATATAAATGATAGAGAGAGAGAGAGAGAGAGAGAGAGAGAGAGAGAGAGAGAGGCTATCTCTAGAGACAGTCAATCAATATTTAACCAAAACTGACTGCATAGAATTGTACTAACGGGTACCATTTTTATTTCTGTATTTCTATTTAGTTCTTTTTAGATGGTATATTTGAAGAGTAAAATAAAATCAAAATAGATAAAATCAAGGAACTCTAGTTGTTTATCTAATATTGCTCCCCTAAGTGCCTGGTGTGCCAGGGGAAGGGTCTTCTAGGAAGATGCAAAGCCTCTTCTTTTCTAGCATCTATGTGACTCTGTTAACTGCCAGAATTTTCCTAGTAAGAATAACAGTGAAAGTACTAGGACTCTAGAGTTTTAAAGACGCATCTCAGCACAGGGAAATGATGTCTTTATTTGCTGTAGTTCAAATTCGGACCCATCAGGAATTATGTATTCTGCCAAATATTTAATTATTTTTATAAATTCGCTTATTTAAATTTGATTTTTGTTGCATGTTGGCTAAGAGGCTTACAGGCAGTGAGAGCTTGTATTTACTCACTACTAACCAGCTGGATAGGAACCCTCATTACCAGCAGTGAGTATTAGTTACTTTTCTCATTGCTGAGACAAAATACCCATCACCCAAAGTAAAAGGAGGGAAGGTTTATTTAGCTCACAGTTTGTAGAGGTTTCAGTCCATAATCGGCTGGATCCAAGCAGGGTGGCATGGCAGACAGGCGGAAGGCAGCAAGGTAAGCAAGGGATAGACAAGTCCCTTTCTGTCCCTTATATCTTGTCCAGGGTACCCACCCTTAGGGTAGGTAGCACTCCCACCCTTAATCCTAGCACCCTTAATTCTAGCATCATATCCTTGATCCCAGCAGAACTATGCCAAACCAATCAGTGGGCTAATTTACACTCTAGATCTAGTCACCTCTGAAAAGCCCCATGCATGACTGCCTGAGGCTTTGGGAGGACATCTAGACACAAATCATAACACAGCGTGACTGGTAAAAATCAGGCTGGGTGTCAGGGGTGGCACAAACAGCCAACACTCTTGTGCACTCTATTTTTTTCAGGACTACAAGGGAGAATCTTAAAACAGTTTAGAGAGAATCTAATTTTCTTGAGACTATTCACAAATTATTCTCAGCTCCAAATGCTATGCCATAAAGATACACTAATAGACACAAACGAGTGATTCCTAAATACAGATTATGCTTTCTCTTATTAAAAAACTATAATCTCTATCATCAGCACTTTATTTTCCCCTCTGACCTCGGGCTGCTTCTCGGGCCATTTTAGCCTTTCCACCCTCTCTCTCAATTTCAGTTCATCCTTAGGTGCTAATTAAAATGGCAGGTGTTAAATTGATCATTAGCACATTTCAGCTACTGCTCGGAGCACAGAACTCCCTCAAGTAATTCTTGGTTTCTACCAATATAATCTGTCCTTCTCCAGGCATTTCCTCTGCTTCTTTTCCCTGGTAGTTCTAACTGCTTCTTTTAAAGAGAAATCAGATAATCTAGCATGTCTGCGCCAGCTGTTCCTATTTTACTTCTCTGGCTCATTCCCTCAGAGTAAATGATTCAATCAGATTTTTTTGTAAAGGGCCAGTATTTTATTATTTTGGGGAAAATATAAAACAAAAGCAAACTTTTGTTAGGTGTGTTCCGTATACTCCTTATTCACACATCACAACACGAAGAGAGCAGCATACACACAATACACTTACTTTGAGGTCCACGCTCTGACAATTTTTTAAGTGTACAAGGCAGTACTATTCAGTACAGGCTCAGTGATGTACGTGGATGTCTAGAACTTCCTCATCTCCACACGGCTGAAACTTTACACCGCTTGGGCAGAAACTGCTCTCACTTCCCCTCCCATTCTCCTCTGTATTTCCGTAAGTTTGGCTAGTTCAGGTATGTCATATAAGTGAATTTATAGTTTTTTGTCCTGTGTCTGGCTTATTTCACTTACCATAATGTCCTCAGGGTGGTTTCACAAGGCAAAATCTCCCTGTGTATAGTGCAATAACGTCCGGTTGTTTGTGTATGTCACATTTTCTGTACTGATTCATCTATGGATGGACATTTGGGTTGTTTTCACATCTTCGTTATTGTGATAATGATGCAGTGAATACAGGGATTCCCACATTTCTTCCAGATCCTGATTTCAACTGCTTTGGCTATATACACAGAAATCAGATTACTGGCTTATACAGTAGTTTATAGTCTTGTTTTTGTTTTTGTTTTTGAGGAAACTCTATAGCTTTGTATCTTCCCTGGCACAAATGGATGTATTTCTAATAACATCTGCTTTGCTTAGGCTGGAACAATGACATCATTTCTCCAACTTCTAAGCAAAGCAGATGCTATTAGAGGTTGTCTCACTCCTGAGAAGCCAGGTGAATGGAGGGAAAACAAGATGCTCTTCCTGCAGCTGACTCAGTAAGTGGCTAAAACATACAAAGTTTAACACAATTCCTGTGCTTAAATGAAAAAGTAATTTTACCATGTTTTAATGATATTTATGATTTGAACCAAATCTCCTTCATTTCTCTTAGGGCATGTTTTTCAAGCTTATCTGCACATTAGAATTACTTGCGAAGGATCAAAATTTACCCCCCGAGACCATGATTTGGTTTGGGATGGAGGCTGCAATGGGTTTCGGGATTCTTAAGCCTCCACAGGAGAATCTAATGTGAAGCCGATGTTAATAACTGTTCTACCTCAGTTTGCCCTGCCGCCTACGTAGGACGAGAATGAGAAAAAAGAAGACTTTGTCTGCTCCTGCCCAAGTGAGTTTCAAAATGTACCTGGTTGTTACCAAAGAGAAGCTCCAGTCTTAGACACCACCATGAAGAGACTGACTGATCCCTACTTAAATGTGATCCAGTCGTTGTTTAGGTGAGCCATAATAAAACTTTGCTCTCTATAAGTTGATTATTATATTATAGTGATGCAAAACTCGCCAAAAGAGGAACCAAGGCAGAAAGCTGGGAAGAATGGAGACAGCAATAGCCCTCCTCACCCTATTGTTCCACTTCGCTCACCAAATTTATTCATTAAATGAAAACCTGCATGGGGCCCTTATATTAGAATGCCATGGACAAAACAGATAGGCTATTTAAATGGATTATTTGGGCTTTATTACCGGACAGACAAGGTAACTGAGATGGTCTGAAATAAGCAAGACATTTAGGCAATCCTTTATAGGAGGCAAAAGCCTTCTATCTGTATAAAACCAGTAGATTGGAGCAGCAATTTTGTGGTTAAAAAATGTTTAACGTTCTTTAACAAACATTAGTTGAATGTATCTTCACGACGAGATACAAATCCAGGAGTGTTCATGAGGCATTTCCTACCTTGCAGGTTGAATAAATACTGTGAGGAGATGGCAAATACTGTGAAAGAAGACATGGAGGAGACACCAGGAAAAAGTAATTAGTAACAGTAATTAACACATACTGAATGCTGACTGTTACCTTACAAAGCTGATGCTGCTCCTTATTTATATTTTACAGAAGATAAAATTGAAGTACAGACAGTATGTAGAACTTAGTGAGTGCCAAGTTTCTTGAGACCTGGAGTGGAGTTTATATTAATAAACTCTAGTGCTTGGTAATGTGTATAGGTGCAAGTCTTCAGGATGATGTAGTTCTTTTTCTCAGGACAAAAAATAGGTGGAAAGAGCAATCCAGGAAGAGCAAGCTACATGAGAAAGACACAAGAGAGTTAAAGAACTTTTTTCAGTCTTATTCTGCAGCACTTACATAGTAATTAAGTGGAGAGTTCCAGTGAGTGGGAAGACACAGCAAGAAAATGTAGCCAGGGGGCCAATTCATGATGGTACACAATTTATCATGGTTCTAAAACTGGATTTTAAGCTATGAGAAGTGCAGGAACTTTGAATGAATCTAAGTAGAACAAAACTTAATCCATTTTGTGTTTTAGAAATGTGCAAGGAGGACCTGCAGGGAATTGAAAATGGCACCGGAGAAATCTATTAGCAGATTCTTGAATTAAACCATAGTGGAGAGAACATCTGAATTAAGGTAGGCACAGTGGAGAGAATGAGTAGTGATGGATAGATGTCTTAGTTAGATTTTCTAGAGTCAATGGTTTGTAAGAGAGCAGATTTAGTAGAGGACATTTATAAGTTACATTATTCATCCAAAGCCAAATGCAGGAAGTGCCGAATGTCTGTGTAGGCGCTGGAGACCCAAAAGATCCAATCAAGGGCTGGGGGCCGATGACACTGTCCCGTGTGCGTCCGTGTGTGCAGAGGATGGCTGAAGAAATCTTTAGTGGAACCAGGATATTATGCTTACAGCAGAGACGAAGACCAGGGCTCCCCCGAAGTAACACCAGCCATCCTTGAGGACAGAAAGGCCCCGAGCTCCTGCCTGGATCAGAACAGCCGAGTTCCCTTCAGGACACCCAGCTGCAGCCCAGCTTCACCTGGGAAATAGCCCGCAAACTCACTTCTGCTCCCAGCCCGCTTTCTGAGCCATCAGCAACAATCCTCAGGTGGATCCTCTACGCCCAGCATCACACCAGCTCAGTCCAGCTGGGCGTTCTGGCTCAAGTTGACCACATTAAGTCCACCACAATAGAATATATTAAAGAATGAAGATTTTGATTTGAATGATTAGTGACAAATCGTATATGGGGGAGAGGAAAGTGAGGAGTCTAGGATTGAGTAGATGGCACTGATGCTTAACCTTGTATACATTCGGTTAAACATATTTATTAAGTGCTTTCATGTAACAAACAGTGCAAAAGGTTAGGATATGATACTGACCAGCCCAGGCAGTCTCTGTCTTTAGGAGCACACATTCCAAAGAAAATGAACAGAGTACAATGAAGTTAATGAATAACAAGATACTTACAATGGCAAATGAAATTAAAGAAATGAACAATACAATAAGAAAGTAGAGAGAATAACAATTTTAGTTGGAAAGGCAGAGGTGAAGAAAACCTATTTGGAAAGGGGATGCAGGAGCTAAAACCTGAGTAAGGCAGAGTTCTTCAGCCCTATGAAGAAGAATTGAGACCAAGGAAACAGAAAACTCTGAGGCAGGAGAAATGCTCTGGTACAGAAATAGTTTATTTTGAGGATGTTTAAAGTAGAGAAGGAAAAGAGAACATAGAATATGATGAAGGCAGGGATATACAGAGGCTCCAGATATGTATTCTTGTACACCAAAAGAAAACAGTTTAGATTTTATTCCATGGACGGTGTGAAAACTTTGCAGGTTTTAAAATTGGGTATGACATGAAATGATTTAAGGTAACAGGAAGACAAGTCTGTATTGGAAGGAAGATGAGATGCTAATAGATTTTTTTTTTTTTTTGTGGTGCCGGGGATCGAACTCAGGTCCTTGTGCTTCCTAGGCAAGCACTCTAATCACTGAGCTAAATCCCCAGCCGAGATGTTAATAGATTTGATCACCCAGTATGGTACTCACATAGGATTTTTAATTGGCAATAAAGAATATAGATCTGGGACGGGGAGACTGGTCTGACCCATGGCATCCAGTTTGGGTGTGATCAGTACAGATGTCATGGAACTGAGGGTAGAGGAAGTACAGAGCCAATAATGGGTGTGGAGGACCCTGGAGCATGAACGTAGAGGTTATCTTGGGGAGGAAGGCTGGCTCCCTGGCACAGCCATTGATTCTGATTGGACAGATGACTGAAAGGGGGTTATCAGAATTCAATTCAAAGATTGACATGTTAATTTTCCCCCAATTTATCGTGTCATAAAGCTGTAAGGCTTAGGTTGATGAGAGCTACAGTGTCTATATTTTAGTCACAACCTCTGTGTCTAATAAAGTGGTGCAAAGATAAGCAGAACTAAGAGATTGAGAGAAAGAGCCCTAACAAAATTAGTTGAACTTTCAGATCTATAAAAATTAAAGAAGACCTGAATAAATGAAGACATATTTTGTATTCATATTTGGAAGCTCCAATATTGTTAAAATGTCAAGTCTCCCCAAATTGATCTATAGATTCAGTGCAACTCCAATCAAATTTCCAGCAGAGTTTTTTAAAAATAGAAAATGATAAGCTGATTCTAAAATGAAAAGACTCTAGAATAATTCAAACAGCTTTGAAAAAGAACAAAGTCAGGGAACTAGTACGACTTATTTTCAAGAGACTATAAAGTTACAATGCTCAAAACAGACACATACACACATACATGCATACACACTCATACAGTACTCAGATTAATAGTAAATAGTAAAGCATCCAGAAATAACTTCATACATAATGTCACACGGATTCTCAGCCAAGATGCAAAAACACTCCATGAGGAGACTACATTTATAAAAACCATGATACAATTGGAAAGCTCGGACGCAACTGTAATCCCAGCATTCTGGGAGGCGAAGGCAGAAAGACTGAAAGTTCAAGCCTAGTCTAGCCAAGTGGGCAAGTTAGGGAAATTCAGTCAAAAAAAAAAAAGAGCTGGAGATGATGTAGCTCACTGCAAAGACTTGGGTTCAATCTCCAATACTAAAAAGCAAAACCAAACCATGCCGGAATACAACTATTAGAAAACAATACACATAAAAATGAAATCTGCTCTATATCTTGAACTATATGGTTTGTACAACTAAATATAAAACATAAAACTATTCTAAAATTTAAACTTTCCAAAGAAAACTTTAAAAGCAAATCTTTTTGATCTTAGAGGAAACAAAAGATTTTTAGATAAAATATCAAAATCACACTCCATCAAAAAATATTCTTCATGAAGAAGACAAGCAAAAAACAAACAGAAAAATATTTGCAGATAATATTTTTATGAAGAATGTATGTCTAGACTATATAAGTAATTTTCAAAATTCAGGAAAACAAAAAAATTGGAAAGATTTTAATACACAGTATACTAAGATGGACAAATAGATGTTCATCATTAGTTGTTAAAGAAATGCAATTTTATACCTATATTAGATACCACAACACAAAAATGAATTACTCAAATTAAAAACACTAACCTTAACAAGTGCTGGTGAAGATGCGAAGCAATTGGAACTTCCATACATTAGAAGTGGGAATGAAAGTGGTATAATCATTTTGGAAGTAGTTTGCAGTTTCCTGAAATATTTAAATCTTCAGTATGAATTGATCATTAAATTCTATACCCAAGAGAAAAGAAAATCTATGTTTGTACAAAAACTCATACAAATAGGAGCTTTATTTGTAAGAGCCCCAAACCGGAAACAGCCTAAATATCCACCAACAAGTAAATGAACTAAATGGATAAACATATTACATCTTCATGTCATGATTAGTTGTCATGACATGAACATATATATATACACATATATGAACATGACATGAACATATATATATGTATATGTATGTATATATATATATATATATATATATATATATATGTTTCAGCCTGGGTTAGCCACAATTATAATGAGTTTAGAAGTCAAACTAAAAAAGTACACATTATGTGAAAACGCAAACTAATCTATCATTGTAGGAAGCAGACGAACTGTGGCCCCAATAGAAGGCAGAATGGGTAAAGAGACAGAAAAGAGGGGGATGATTACAAAGGAACATGAAAAATCATTGGGAAGGTAATGGATATTATTTTGACTATGATTAAGATGTCACAGGAGTGTACAATGTATCAAAACTTACCAAATTATATACATTACATGTGTGCAGTTGGTCCATTATATCTCAATAAACCCATATTTAATCATCCAGAAAAAGAAAAATGGAGCCAAAAGAGATATATAATTAATATTTTAATAAAGAAATGGAACAAATGGACCGGAAACTATTTTCAAAAGCATTTTAGAAAAAAATAACTTTTCTCAGTTATAAACCTTTAAAGATTTTAAACAAAAAGTCTCACTACTTAAAATTTATAAAATTCAAACGACACTGAAGGAAATTATTACCTGCAATATGCAAAAGGGGTAAGCACAGGAAGATATATAATTTGTTTTGTCGGTGCTGGTTAATATTTATACATTTTTCCTTTTACTGATTATTATACACAGTAAAAATAATAATATATGCCATTATATTTATACCTACTTTTTTACATTTCCAAATTTGTGTGTGTTTCTGTCTTAATAAGCAGGAAATAATGAGGTTGCTTTTATCAGTAGGTATACATCAGTTTTACTGAGTCAGATTTAACATCTTGTATATTTTTGTATTTACCTTTAAATCTCTTGCCATCTTCAGGAAAGATAATATCTCCTTGAAATGAAGTGCCACATACATAAACTCTGGTGGTTATCTGAAACAGCTGTAATCTATTAAAATGATTTTAGCAAAAAATGAGAAAAGGAAAGGTTGGGAAGCATGTATACAACTATTTATTGTTTACTAACAATTGGGGAGAAATAAGACTTATGTGGAGTCATAAAATGACAACATGAATTTAAACTTAGGAGAAACATAAAGATTAAGAAAAAGAAGAAATTCAAATGTCCTCTAACAAGATTCATTAAAAAAATGTAGGATAGGAGAAGAGGTATATTAGCCTAGAAAATGGAATATTGCAGTTAGGATTTCAGTGATGGAGTTGTTGTGGGGGATAAAGTTGTCTAGAGATGATGGGAATAAGGTCATAAAAAAAAACACTGTTAACATTTGTTTTACCATTGTTCAGGCACTAGTATAATTTATTCATATACATTAACTCATTTAGTCCTTTCAACTCTAAATGATAAATACTGTCATTTTGTCTTTCTTATCAATTAGAAAACAGTGATTCCCTAAGAAGTTCTTCTCTAGATCATGTGGCTAATAAGTAGTTACCTTTGGATATGAGCCCAGGTAGTCTAACTCCCAAAGTTCAACTCTTAAGCACTGAATTATTTTGGAGCTCAGGATTATAATAACAGTTACGTTAACCTAAAATGACAACAGGGAAACTCTTCAAAGATATGAGTTTACTAGGGAATATGCAAGGGTTACAATCTGAGATGTGCATTCTACAGTGGATCATAAACATATCCAGGGAGAAAAAAAGAAGACAAGGCCTTCCGAAGATAAAATAAGGAAGGTTACATAAGTTATTTTAAAAAAAGAATCATTGGTAATAAGGATCAACAACTATGGTGGATGCAGTCCAAAGTGGAACAGATAGTTGCCCTGTAGGCATTGTCCTAGAAGTATCTTTCATGTAAGGTTTACATGGCCTTTGTATAGTTTGTGATTTGGAAAGTCTTTTGTGATAATTCTTGTTATCAGGAAAGTATGCATGAAAGGCCCCTCTCCATGGCCTCCTGAATCCATTTTTTAGGGTTTTAACACATATGCCTCCATTTTGATTTCTGACAACTTTCATAGATCCATGGCAAATTTTATACGTACTGGTGTGTAATCTCTAATCTTTACCATATCCTGCTGAAACTCCAAAAGGTAAAGCCACAACAAAAACTACACAGCTAGAAGTAGCAAAGTTAGCATTGAAATTTTGTTTTTCTTTCTCTCATGTCCTCACAGTAATGTACCAAACCCTGGTTATAACACAGAGTCTTCTGGAAAGAATTCTAATCATTCAGTATTAGTGTATATGTATTTAATCATGACAGAGCACTTTTTACTTGAATAAGGAAAACCTATTGACAATTTGGAATAGAAAAGAATAAGAAAACTAAAAATAGAATAGAAAGATATTCCATACCTAGATGAAACATGAGCACATCTGAGTCAAAGGGAAACAAGACATTTTTTAAAAATTCAGAAAGGGGAGAAAAGAGGCAACAAAGGTAGATTTCGCATACTTGGTTATATTTCCAAACTTTGAAAAATCATTTTCTAGTTGTCAATACTCTGAGGATATCCAGAAAGCCTGGAAGGCAGAAAACCCCACTCTCTCCAAATCAGTTAGCCTCCATTGTAACCAAACTTCTTCAGGCCAGAACAACATTACCACATCCAGTTCACCCCATTTTTTGGAGAAGCCATGAAAAAGAAAATATCAAACGAGAAGTTAGCTGTATCTTTATTCTGTGATATTAGCAGTCATAGATTTAGGACCTCCTTGAAAGCTGATGTTTGTTGTACTAAGCAAGCACTTCTTTTACAGCCATATTGACTTTGGCATCATGGGAAATTTATAGGCTCTGTGCTCAAAACAATTACAAACTATGTTGGGACTGGCATCAGGATGAATATTTGGAACATCCAGGGGAAAATTCATAAACAAATCAAGCAATGGATAGCCTCGCTGCAGCAATCCCCTGACCAGCTTTTTCAATTGTGAAATACATTTCCATACAGAAAATAGCTCACTTATTGCTAATAAATTTTTTAGAATGCAAGGAAATTTTTCAAAATCTCTAGCTAAGTTTACAATTTTTGTTCATATGTAATAATCTCATATTGTACCTAGATGGAAAACAAATCTTTGCTGTGTGTCAGAATAAATGAACTGCCTAGTCCTAATCTACTCCCTGAGTCTTGCCTTCATTCTACTAGTACAGACCAAACCTGGTATACTTTATGTACCAGAAATCCCCAGGCTCTGTGCCTAGAACATTAATTCCTGTCCTTTATCGCTCAAATTCCATGCCCTGCTCACCCATCAGCTAGGATCACTCCTCTAAACATTATTTATTTATTTGTTCAAATAGCACTTATTAAATTGTGTCACACACTGTATTACAGATAAATACAAATGAGTGAAAGGAACTGAAAATCATTTCTTTTGGGACTACATGTAGGATAAGGCAGACTGTGGATGAAGATAAGACTAAAAAAGTAGAAATAAATACTGTCATAAAGGGGTTGGGCATTTAACTCAGTGGTAGACTGCTTGCCTAGCAAGCACAAGGCCCCGAGTTCAATCCCCAACACAAAAAAAAAAAAAAGAAAAGAAAAGAAAGAAAGAAAAAGAAAACTGGCATAAAGGGTCTTGTTCTGTTTAATCAGAGTTTAAAATTTTGTCCTGTATAATTTTGCTGTATAAGTTTATATTTTCAAAGGGATGATACAATTTTATATCAAAATTAGGGGAGTTTACACCTTGTTTCTTGACTATAAGATCGTTAAAGACAGGGACTATGTCTTGCATATCATTATGTGCTCTATAGTACTTCCAAAGCCAACACATGTCCCGTATTTTCTTAAATGTAGTATTGGATCATATATTAAAGTCTGGAGACAACAAACATCTCCCTTTAGAATCCCACCAGAGCTTTAAGGAGCTGAAGGAATCTAGTAGGTAAGTAAACAACTAAAATTAAGACATCCAAATGAATTCACATCAATCCTATGAGCATTTGCTTAATGTCAAACCAAGCAAGTTCAGCAAACGTGATTGGTAATAAGTTCCCTTAGCCATGTAAACTCGCCCACTTTGACATGTATAGGGTTTTTAATGCTAATTAGCATACTGAAAGGAGCCTTTAATAAGATTGACTACGTTCAGCCTAATGTTGCTATGAGAATTTACTTGCCTTTTAAGCTTTCATAAATATAATTTTATCACTGAAACATATATAGAAAATTATTTTTCATAATACCTCTTGCATATGATGGAGAGTATTTCTGAATTGTCATATGAAACAAAATGTCTTTTAGGTTCACAGTGGCATTACCTAGAACAGAAATAAGAAGATTGATGTTTTCTTTGTCTTTGCAAAGGAATAGCTAAAGAAGAGGTTAAGAAATTGAAAATCACTCTCCCCATCTGTGGCTAGGACATGTGGTCTAAGCCAGAAAGAGTGAGGACTGGCGAGCTCCATTCCTGATGGAGAAATGAATACCAGGAAAGAAAAGAATGGAGAAAGGCCCCATGGCACTGTCTGCACAGAGGGGATATGTAAACATTTGTGAAGCACTTTAAACATTGTCTACTAAACTGGCTCATAATTATAGATGGGTCCTTTAATAAACAGTACTGTTTAGGAGGGCGTAAAGATAATTTCTTGCGTTGACCTGAGGATCCAATCCTGCTATTAAACATTCTAGCATATGATTTCCTTGAGATACAAGAGTTTGGCTTTAAAATGTTCCCGCTGAGTGTATTCTCATTCTTCAAAATGAACTATTTTTTAAAAGGGCATAAAAAAGAAAAGAAGTCACAAGGATAACAATCCCACACAATTTTTTATAACTGCTTACTGTGTTCAACACAAAGAAATTTGAGTTTAAAATAAATGTTGCACCTGAAGCCGATTAGAGGAAAGACATCATTATTTTACTGTTTGAATGCAATTTTTAAAGCCATACAAGGAATATTTAGATGGCAATAAATTTATTGCAAAGTCTTTTTCCCTGACTACAAAGCTATCTATTATGTTGGAAGTTAGACTAGCAAAACAATTGAGACGCTAACAAGAAAAGCAGGCAAAATAAAGGCTGTTTGGAGCAGCATATCTAAATCAATATTATGATTTAGTCTAATTAATATGTACTCTGATATTACCAGGTAGGATGTACTGTACAAAAGCATAGTAATTCCACCAGTGAACCTTGTTAGTAAGGTTAAATTAAGAGCATGTGAAACTTTGATAGTTATATAAATATTTCTGTGGAAGAAGCCAACAATTTGATGACACTATTTTTTTAATAAAGGAATGCTAATGTGGTAAAACAATGCTATCTTTAAAAATGATTGGCAAAAGTGGAATTTATTTTCTAGTATGAATGTGAATTACGATGACCTTATTCTCAGCAGAGATCTAGAAATAATTGAGTCTATCCTTGGAAATGGAACACGGTTGCCTACCAGGAGATTGTCAGAGAGCCCAGCCCTGACCAGAGGAGCTAAGCGAGGTGAGGCCCAGACCCTGGAGAGCCGTAACTAAGCACAGTCAGTGTGAGAGTCTCAGACAGTGGAAAAGAGCCCATGGAACGTCATTAGCAGTTTACAGTGCACCAACTGAGTTTAGGCCAGCAGGGTTCATTTTACTGGTCTAGATACTCTAGGTCTTTTTGGTCAATCTGTAGATCATGTTCAATAGTAACAGTGACTCATTTGTCCAAAATATAGTAGTTAATTTGGACAATCACTGCTCTCATTAGTAGTTTTCCTTTTTAAACACATTAAACAATACTTATCACTAAAGTGGAAACTGTCTTAGTTTGAATGCTAGTTCTAAGAGCTTTGCTTACCTAGCTAGGACATTAAAATGAGACACAGTGTCTGCATTAGTCCCATCTATTTAATGACTGTCTTTGATTCTATCTAAAGGGATTTATTTTTGCTTAGATTTTACAACAAAATAATTTAGTTAAAGGAATCCAGTCAATAATAGGCAATATTCGTTTTTTTATATTTATGTGTAGTAATCCCCAAGAGCACTGAACTTTTTCCAGTTAATTTAAAGTAATATATAGAATAAACTGCAATGTTTCTAGGTGTCTTTACTAGGGAAACTAGGACAACAGCTAGATTCTTGAAGGTTCACGAGAGACTAAAACTTTGTATGTTCACATTTCCTGTCCTCAGCTATAGGAGCTCCATATGGGTGCAAGAGAGATGCATAATTCCACTTCCAGGACCGCTGCTACTTCTGTTTCTAGTGATATTTACACCATGATACTGAAAACAGTGAGATCTACCTGATTGACTCTTGTGAGAATGAGTCTTACTCTGAAACAAGGAGCTTCATTTGTGAAGAGGGTTTATAAATTTAGGTTTATCAGCAAGAGAATTGATTGAGAAGAATCAGTCCATTCTGTGTCCCAATTATATCAGATGTGCCTGCTTCTTCCTACCACAAAAGCTCTTTTGTTATGGTTTGGATCTTAAATATCCCCCCAAACTTCATTTGTTTAAGGCTTGAGCTCCAACTCAGAAGCTTTTAAAGGTAGGGCCTTTGGGAGGTGACTGAATCTTTGGGTGCTATAATTTCTATCTAGATGCCCCCCCAAAGCCTCATGCACATGAGAGTGGTCCTCTTGAAAGGTGACCAGATAACACTGGAGCTTATTGCTAACTTGCTGTTAGGATGTGGGATCTGGTTGGAAAAGGCAGGTGACTGGGGGCATGGCCTGGGGGCTTCTCCCTCTCCATCTTGGCCCTTTGTTCTATTTCTGCACAGCTGTGATATGAGCGACTTCACCTTTGCAGTAGGCCCTTTCACTGTGCTATTCTGCCTCAAACCTAGACAACTATGGATGAAAACTGCTACAAGCTGTGAGCCAAAATACACCTTTCCTCCATTAATTTGTTGGTGTCCAGTACTGTGCCTCAGCAATGAGGAAAAGTGCTAGGACTTTGGGGCTCTAACCTCATCAATGGATTAATTCATTAACTGTGATGGGCTGATATGGTCAACTTGAGCAGGAACGCCCAGCTGGACTAAGTTGTGTGGCTTTGGGCAGAGAAGAATCACCTGAGGATTATTGCCAACATAAAGGCAAACAGGAGCGGAAGATGACTCTGGCTCTTTCCCAGGAGAAGCTCTGTTGTGGCTGGGTCTCCCAAAGCAGACTTGGCTGTTCTCATCACAGAAGGAGCTTGGGGTCCTGCTGTCCTCCAGGATGGCTGCTGTTGCTTCAGGGGAGCTCTGGTCTTCATCTCGGCTGCTAGCATCATATCCTAGTTCCGGCAAAGATTTCTTCAGCCATCAACTGCAGAAGCGGACATACCCGGGACAGTGCTGTGGGCTCCCAGCACTTGGTTGGATCTTTTGTGTCTCCAGTGCATAGACAGACATTCGGCACTCTTCCTGCATTTGGCTTATAGGTGAATGTTAAATGTCCTGTATTTAATCTGCTCTCTTGCAAACCGTTGGAAAGGTTTGCAACCTAGAAAGGTAACTAACACAATTAACAGATTCATAATTTAATGGGCTGTTAGGAGGTAGAAACTTTAGAAAGGGGAAAGTAGGGCCAAGTTGGAGAAAGCAGGTCCCTGATGTGTCCTCTTGAGGGGTATATTTTGTTACGGCCCCACCCATTGCCCCTGCTCCTGTCAGCCACAGAATGATTAGCTCGGCTCTCCAACGCCTTCCTCGTCATAATGTTCTGTTCCACCACCAAGTGACCATGGACTGAAATCTCTGAAACCACAAGCTAAAATAAATCTTTCCTCCTTTAAGTTGATTTTTCTCAGACATTCTGTCACAGATATGGAAACCTAACGTACCCTTTTAAGGTCACCATAGCTGCTTGATTGGAAATGCAGATTACCTTTCTATTTGGGCAAGGTTTTGATGTTTAGCAATTTAATTCCTACTCTGTGCCCTGCCCTTCTCCACTTACCAAGAGACTACTCATTATCTGTGATTGGAACCACTAAGGAGATATTGGTCAAGATAATTAATTAGGAAGCATAAAAATGTAATTGCATTTTAACTAGTTAATCAATAACAATCCTCAGTATTTTTCTGTGGATGTGAATATACTTTATCTTGATGGCAAGATATATACTCATAATCAAATATTTGTATCAAAACATTTGCATCAAAATGTCCTCAAACTATACATAATGCATTTACTCTATTAAAATTATTTTAGATAATATTACTTGCTGGATAACAAGATTTTTATCAAGCAATATGCTGTGAATTATTGCTCAAAGCATAAGGATTGCATTTGGATTGATGTCTGCAAACATGACATGGCTAAATTAGAGGCTCTTGAAAAGGGAGCATAGTATTTTCATGCATAGTTTTCTTCTTACATCATTTCCTTTGTCACATTCAACTCTTTCCTTTTTTTTGCTCAACTTACTTTTCATTATTTTCTTTGCTCAGCTGTGGCCCTAGCCAGAAATGTGAATTGCACCTTTTTATTTGGCGCCCTTCCCTCCCTTCATTTTTAGGGCAGATATCTGCTTGTCCAGATAGTCCTGGTTCTGTCTGCCCTCATTCTCTGATCCACCCAAGCTTCCTATCCTGGAGCATTGGCCAATGTCCAAGACACTCACTGATCTATTAAAAGTCAGCCACCCTCCCTCTGATTCCACCAGGAATCCCGGTCCTGGCAACCTGAGCTTCTGAAGACTTAAGAGCCCCTTAACAGAAGCCTTCTGAAGAGCAGCCTCTCAATAAAAGAACAAGACCAAATGGCAAGAAATAAACATAGGCACAAATTTATTTATGTTGTACACACATAAATGGCTACATTTTTCAAATTAGTGGCTCCAGGTGCCTTCTATTCTGATCCACTCAAAAATGAAAAATACATGTGAGATTCTAAAAATATAATAAACACCAAATATTTCATCTATATGTCATTCTGTATTTCACAAATTCCCCCCTCCCTGACTTTCAGTACCTATTATGGCTCCAAACCAAGCAATAACAGGCTGCTCTTGGGCGTTGTATTTGTCCACTTCACATTAGTCTAATAAAATATCTGACATGGGCCACTTATGAAGTAAGGAGAAATTTGGGGGGGGCTCATGATTCCAAAGGTTCAAGTTCAAGATGAGGCAATCCCATTGATTTGGGCCTCTGCTGTGTGCAACACATCGTAACAGAATCATGTGTCAGAACAAATACATCTATGGCCATAAAACAAAAAAAGAGAAAGGATAGTCTGGCATCCTGAAATCCCCTCCAGGGGCATAGCCCTGGGACATAAGGACCTTTATAGGGCCCTATCTCTCGAAGATTCCCTCACCTCTCAATAGCATGATGCTAGGACTGAGCCTCGACATGGGCCATGGGCCACTGGGAAACATTCAGTATCCAAACCACAGCAGGTATGCTCACTATGACTCTGTACTACTGCCAACAATATTGTCATTTGACTATCTAATTACTGGTTACACTTTGTAAAGAAACTTACAATACCTATCAGAGCTACTCTAAATTAGTTATTACGGTACATTCATGTTTCTTCCTGAGCACTGTATTAGCCGAAATTTACACAGCAATAAAATATATAGTGGAGCTTCCATGGAATTATTATATTAAAGCAATTATATTTTCTTACACTAAAATATTAATTGACTCTAGTAATATTTTAGAATTGTCACTGTTTTTTGCTGGCAGAATATTTTAATCACAGTTCCAGAAACATTATTACTTTTAATTTAGAAACTAGAATACAGGTTTTTTTCCCCTATGGATTATATCATTTTCTTATGCCTTGAGAGCGTAATTACTGTCTTAAGAAAAAACCAATTAAAATGTGAAAACATTAGGAATGTCATACAAGCAATCAACAGAGCAGTTCTTCAATTTTAATGCTACACATGAAACAATAATCTAAGAAATAGGGAGAATCAGCCTGCTCTTTACCTGCTCTTTGCTAGGGTCCATTCTCTGGGATGTGATTAATCATCTCTGGGAAGACACCAAAGACTAGAATACACGACTGCAAAGATTGGGGACTCAAAATTTTTCAGTCAAGATGATAAGGGAAAGCAATCTTTGAGAGTCCAAAATTGGATTAGAAGTTCAACTTGTTAAGTAGGAAACTAGTCAATATAACTGCAGAATTTGGAAAAAGTCTGTGCAATCAGAAAAGGGATGGCCAGCGAGAGAAGGAGCGCAGGGGCAGAATGCTTACCTTGCTATGTGTAGGGCCCTGGGTTCAATCCCCAACCAAAAAAAGAAAAAAATGGGAGGCCACAGATGTTAAAACAATAGCATAGCTAAATCTATAACCCGTCTAGTTTATAACAGTTGGAGCTCTTTTATGAAGCAAATCATCTAGGCCACATTAGCCTATAAACATTAAACACTCAAATACCACAACTAACTTCTCTTTGTCTCATTCTACCTATAATTTTGATTTCATATAACTTGGAAATGCCTTCAACTACTGAGATAACAATTTTTCATGCATTTATTCATCTATTTATGCATTCATGCAACACACATTTATTGCCAAACACTTAAATATCCTTTTCTGGATTGTAGAGGAAAGAATCTCTACATTAATAACCAAAATCCCTTGTCCCAAGATTTTGATTTAGGTGCTGCACATGAGACAGACTGTTCATGAGATCTGGAAGACAGTAGAGAAGGAGACATCAGTAGTATCTAGCAGGAGTTGCCAGGAGCCTTGTGGGCATGGGGCTGAAGGAAAGTCCCCCAAGCCTCTCACGTGAGCAGGTAAGTGTCAACCATGTTGGTGCTGTAGGCAGCTAACATTGGTGTCTGCAGCTTCATTGCTCATTGCTCCCTCAGCTCCTCCAACAGTGCACAGACTTTATTTATGGGTCAAAATACTTTTTCAAGAGCCGGGCATGGTGGTGCATGCCTGTAATCCCAGCACTCGGGAGGCAGAGGCAGGAGGACTGCTGCAAGTTCAAGGCCAGCCTGGGATACATAGTGACCTCAAGGCCAGCATGAACTATATAACAAGACCCTGTCTCCAAAACAAGATAAAACAAAACAACAGCAACTACAAAAAATTTTTTTTCATCGGACTTCTTAGAGCAGTTTCTGTTTTCTCTACAAAACCCTGAGTCACATGAGTATAGTTTGAATGATTTTTGCCTTTAAATGTATATTTTTATAATCAACAAAAATAAATCCTGTTAGTCTTTATGAAAATTACATGTGATCAGGGCAGCTTTTATTTTCCCTGAAATTTTCTCATATTTAGCAGTTGTCACAAAAACAAAGCTACACATCAGAAAGAAGCAGATGAAAGTCTCCTTATTTACTTTTTTTGCCTCTTCTGATTGTGATCACCAGCTGAGTTAAATCATGCCTGAAGCCTAATGGTTAGAGCAGATAAGAATTTAATGGATTTTAAATAGTGTTTATTTCACTTTGACTCAAGTATTTTATGTTCTAAAAGAAGTGAGAAGATTCCCTTGAGTAGCTAGTATGTAATAATATCAATCACACAAGTTACAGAGAAGTTTCTAGTATTCTGATAATAGTTTGATGCTTTCTCAAAGCAATCAAGACTTCTCCCTCAATTATAACCTCATCTTTATTATTTCAAGCTGGTTAGTTATTTTCTCCACCAAGTTCTGGGATTTGTCTACCCAGCTTGGAGAGGGCTTTATGTTGTTTGTTTTTTGTGGGAAAAATTTTAAAATTTGAATCATTTTTTCTCCAGGAAAAAAAAGCCACATCATCAGACATCATTATTATTCCAGACTCATTTTCCACATATAGTGATAACATAGATGGAATTAATGATGATCGTTTAGGAAAAAAGGTTGAAGTAGACAAGAGCTGATGAGGATGTGGTAATCAGAGTGTGCAGATGGGTAGAAATTCTACGAGAGCAGACGCCCCATTAGTAGTTTAGCAATTAAAGCCATTTCTCTTAAAAGCAGATGTGCTGTGTTTGACACTACATATACTGCATGCTTGAGAGAAAGTGGAGGAAGAAGCAGCTGGGAGATCACTATCATTTTACAAGTCTATATAGTAATGAAATAATTCATGGTGGAAAATAGATTTTAGATTGATCTTCTTGTTAGAAGAAGGACTTAATCTCCATTCTTTTCTTGCAGAGCTCTTCTGATTATTTCTTGGCTCTCTCACTAAGATTAATATAACTTCTGCCATCAAAACCCTTCCCCAGCTGACCAATAAAAAGAACCTCAAGAGCATGACTTTATTGAAGCGGTTGACCAAATTATAATGAAAGCGATCGCAGGTCAGGAAAAGTCTTGCTTGTCATCGAAATTCTGTTCAACTTTCTAGTTTCAAACTCTTAGAAAAATGCTAATGAACGCAAAATGTTGAGCTCTTAGAAATTTACAAAATATGCTGCTGTCCTGGTGTGAACCAGAAACTCTTCCTGCTGTCTTTCATGTGTACGCTCCAAACCAATCGCTTATCACATGTGTTACCTACAGTCAGTGATGGAGCTCCATTATCGTTTCTCTTCAGATGACTAAACACAATACCATTACTCATGGCCCCCACATCTTGTTGGTCTCTGTTCCAATTTAATCCTCCTATTACTCTGGATTTTAAACTGCCTTGTTTGTAATTTCCAAAGCTGACCAGTCTAAGGAGGAAAACTGTGACTGATGTGCAAATTGTATACTGCATTATGCTTTGCATTATTCATTTTTATTATTCACATCATGGTGAGTTTCTTGGCAGAGGGCAGAGGATTTTGAAAACCTACATTCCCAATGGTGCTAATGCTGCTTCATACATACAATAATTTTCTGAGTTTAATTTCATTAGAGTTCATCTCATTTTTCATCTGGTTTGGGACGTATTGACTAATGTGGATTTGAGTAGTTAATAGTAAATCCAAGAGAAACAATAAAATAAAATTTTAAAAAACCTTTTTCCTAGTGCCTGCGTCCTTTTTCTGTCATTAGGACAGAATACTACTGTTTTAGTCACTTTCCCATCAAGAGGACAAAATATCCAAAATCCACAACTTAAAGGAAGAGAGATTCGTTTTGGCTCTTGGTTTCAGTCCACACATGGTTGGCATGGCTCCAAGGCAGACAAAGCGTGGTGGAAAGGGATGGTGGAGGAAAGCTACTCAACCCAGTGGAGCCAGGAAGCAGAGAGAGCAGGGAGAGCTAGGAAAGAGGATACGCCCTTCCAGATCATTTCCCCTCCCCCATCCCTAACCAGGCCCCTCCTGGTACCTGCACAGTCAGCTACTGAACTCATCAGTGGATGAATCCCTGATAAAGACAGCTGCCCAACTAGCCAATCACCTCAACACAGAGTCTTTGGGGATAATTTTAGAACAAAACTGTTACAACCACAAACTGGGTAATTAATAAATAATGAGAGTTTATTTGAGGTTCCAGAGATCAGGAAATCCAAAAATACAGTACCGAACCTGGCAAAGACTTCAGTGCTGCATCATAACATGGCAGAAGGGCAAACTGAGAACTTGCACTACTGAGAAACGAAGAATGCCAGCCAAACTACTCTGAGGATACCTAACTCACTCCTGGGTTAGCAGCGTTAATTCCTTTATGAGAGCAAACCCCTCCTGCAGTAAAGTCCCACCTCTCGATAGTATTACAATTTGTCAATTAAATTCCAACATGTGCTCTGGAGGAGAAACTCAAACCATAGTAATTAGTGAATTTCTCAAAATAAAGAACTAACGTAGTTGTTGGAAGGCAACTCATCAACTGTGTGTGGAGGGCAACTCATCAACTGTGACATCACTTCATTTCATGATAAAAATCACACTGACTCCCTTCTTCCAACCATTAACTGCATTAATCTCATTCACTGTCTCAGGTTTAGAGAAGGCCCAGATGAATGAATGCATCAGTGAGAGTAACTCTTCTTCCTGTTAAGGGATAATTCTTACACCAAACAATCTGTGATGTGCAAATGTGCAAGCTTTTTTGTTTTGCATTGATCTTCAACTCTTCATTTTGGAGAAATGGTTTAGATAAGTTTTTGTTACAGAAATGCTGTAGATACCTTACCTAACTTAGTCCCACTGATTCTAATTAAGGTCCAGAAGAATAAGTTACACCTTTTTTTTTTCCACAACAGAATTCCCTTCTTGATGATTTTCAGGATTTCCATGGTCTTGAGTCACCTACACTTTTGTACTTCCCTTTGATTTTTCAGCTTCTGTACTGAAAAGATCAATTTCCCTTCTTTGAGGGCTCACATTTCCCTTGAGGTCCCCTTAAAACACGTTTGGCTTTCACTTTATGCATAGCATATTTCCCTGTTATTGGATTGCTTTTTTCCTCTTTCTTTGAATGTTTATCATCTCTCAAATTATTGCAAAAATTCGTCATAGCTTGACACATTATCTATTGCCAAGAGGAATATATCTGTATTCTCAGTGGAAGGTACTGCATATTTGCATGTTGCTCACAGAAATCCCACCATATTATGTTGAAAGTAAACAAGCATTTCACTGGAAATAGCCAGCCTTGTATAACAACTATAATAACTAAAGGGAGGTGGTTTCACCAAAAATGAAAACATTTTGGTATGAACTGGGAGCCTGACATGGTGTTAGATGCTGAGAAGCAAAGACGCTGAAGCCCTATTTCTGCTATCAAGAGTACCTGGTAATGGGACAAAGGAGCCACCATGCAGTGTAACAGTTCTGCAGTGACAGTATGTGTAAGGAGCATCCTGAGAATGAAAGAGGCTGCTCTTCCTAACGTTCTTTATAAGTAGGCAGTAGTCGTTTGAGACTTTTGTGCTATGATTAACCAAGTCTGAAAAATGAATGTCTGAGGTCACATAAGACACGATAATTTTACTCAATCCAGAAAACAGTTTCTTTGCTTTTTTAATGGCTGAGGCATGTGGGCACCTCATTTTTAAAGTGACATTCTGTGTATAAAGTTAAACTGCTCAAATTCATATTCCTATCCCTAAAGACTAATTGGTAAGCAAGATTAATTGCATGTATGTTAAGACACCTTCCCCCAAAAATGGATATGAGAAGTGTGAAAGACAGAACAGAGTGAAGGAGTGGGAGGTGCATTTTATTATTTATTATGAAAAGAATGTTGATATACTGTCTTCTCTTTTTTTGAATAAAGCAAGAAAATAATGTATGTATTAGATCCTTTCTTGACAGTAGTTTAGACAGAGAGGGCAATTGAAGAGGAAGAAACAAGAGAGACTAAAAAATTAAAAAAGGAATGTTTTTTGCTTTACAATTTGCCAAAGGCCAAACCTTTTTCACAAGCATAAAAAACTTGGGCCTCACACATTTTTGAGTAAAAATGGTTTGCATGTGTAATGTAATACCATTAAAACTGTGCAAATAGTGTAAATGTATATAGAGTTAATAAAATCTCCCTTTTATATTCCTTACTTGGAATATAAAAAATAAATACCATGTAAAGAAATGCAGGAAGTGACGCCAAGAGGACCATTCTGCAAAATGCAACAGTGATCATTTTATGCATTAGGATTCAGGAGACTTTGACTTTATTTATTAAACTGCTCTATGTTTCTTTTAAAAAAAGTGTTATTTCAAAAATGTGCCACATCAGGGTTGGGGTTTTAGCTGAAATGGTAGAGCGCTTGCCTTGCACACACAAGGCCCTCAGTTTGGTCCCCAGCAAACCACCCCCAAATAAGCAACATCATACAGTAGACACTGTGCTCCTCTCTGCCTATGTTAAGTAGAAGTAAATATCATTTTCCCTACTGAACGTATATCATTTAAAAAAGCTGAGGATAACAATATTGTTTTAAAGTTAGATGAGGAAATAAAAAACTTTTTACTGAAAACTTTTCAATATGATCTAGGAAGACTTGGAAAAGGAATATTTAAGAAATATAAATCTGTCAGATATGTGAGAATAGTCTCATATTGCATGGAACGTTAACCCTGAAGAAGTTAACATTCTGATAAACTCCTTCTTGGAGGATATTTTACCCATTTGCTTACACTGGGGATTTTTTCTGTGATTAAATGATGTTGACATCTGCATGCAGGCAAATTTTTCAGTCTAGGTGGAAATGAAGGTATGTGGCCTTGACAAACAGATATGCAGTGGGGAAAGTTCATGTAGATAATACACTTTTTGAAGCAATTTGCAAGGTTAATTTAAGTGATATAAGAACACAGGAAGAAGTTTGATTTGCTCTGTTACAACAGAATAGAAAATGGAAAGATTAAATTAAAATACAGCACGCAAGAGACATGTCCGAAAGTGAATTTTATATTAGAATTATTTCCCCAAGGAAAATATGTAGTTCTCAGTCCTGCCTATATGCAAAGTAGATGTATTCTTTATGAAATACTTTGAGAAATGCTTTGAAACAAAATGTTTGTAGCGATTTTCTCTGTCAAAGTGTGTGTGTGTGTGTATGTGAGTGTGTTTATACACTAGCCCTCTACAGTTATACAGTACTATTGCTGTAGTTTATATGCTTCTTGGAATAGGTTGATAAGCTTCCAGAGCATTACTACCAGCATCCATAGAAGTTATGCATATGTTTATTTTATTAATAAATCAAATAATATACTGTATTTTAAAAAAACAATTGGATTAAAAGTAAGTTCTTCGGAAGACCAGAGCATTCTGTAAGCAAAACCTCAGTCTCCTTGATCCTCAATAAGGAATGGCCTTAGATGCTCATGATTTTGTAGAAAAAATACTCAGCCTGAAGCATTTCTAAATAACTGCTTCCTATATTCTGAGCCCAAATTTCTTTACTTCTTATCATTCTGTGATTTTACCCCTCATTATTACATTATTATCATTTAATGAAACAAACATATAACCCCAAAACATTTGAGATGAACAAAGTTGGTAATTCCAGAACGTCAAAAAACACTTCTTGATTTTCACATTGGTTTTTATGATACAGATTTTAAGTCTTTAAAATGATTTTTTATGCATATATGATGAAGGTCCTCTTAACATTCCCAGTAGAGGTGGGCTTCGAATAGGAAACTCTTACAACTCTCTCCGAAGCATAACATTTCTTATACTCCACTGCTTCCTTTCTTTAACAGCTTCCATGTGGCTGGAAGTGGGCATGATCAGAAAATTACTATTCAAAATAGCCTTTTTTAATGTATTGTTAAAGTAATATGGCACAGAAGGTTGTTGCCAGGTATTGTCCTAAGACTATGCCTATAATTGAGTTGGAAAGTTCTATATTTTGACATCCTGTTAGATATATGTTTGTACATACCAATATGTTACTGGGACATATGTGTATGTGTACTGTCTGCATATGTCTGTGCCTGAACATGCTACCTGTCTCTGTCTTTTATGCACATTTGTGTTTGTATCAATATGTTGTTATACATGCATTTATAGAGCTGCTTCTCACTGTGACCCATGTTAGACACTAGAGACGGAAGCTGAGACTTTTCTTTAAAAGGGACCCTTGGTCTGGTCAGCATGGTGGAAGTAGATAAGCAGATACTCTGTGAAGTAAGAAATGCTGCCTAAAGCCCTGTCCATTAGAGGAAGAACAAAGAGGATGTCTATGTTGGACTGAGGATATGACTGAACAAGCACTCTTAAAGTCAGTAATAGGTCAAAATAAGGAACCTCAAGTTAACAGGCACCAATCAGAACTGCACCCTATGAGCAGCAGAGCATTTCTGGAGTAACTAAAGAAACTAAGTGTGAAATTGCTTTTGTATCATTATATTGACTCAACATTTAGGGTTCTCTGTTTCTTGTGCACCCTAGTTTTACCTACTTTAAGTGTGCAATATACTCTGATAACGGCTCTCTTTCTGTATCTTACCAGAGAGAAGGCCAAATGTAAGAAACCAGCCTAATCGGGCAGCTATATATGTTCATCAAGAATAATATTGTTCTCTAGAATATAGACAATTTCTGGTAAAACTGTATTGTAGAGACAGCTTAGTTCAAGTCTCCACATAAAAATGTGTGTTTTGCATCAAAATTCAGTGAAAAAGGAATCTTGAGTGTCTGGTGACTCTGCAAATGAAAATCTGCCGACTCCAAGAAATTTACCCTTGAAAAATCAGTTCAATTGTAACACAAATGCTTATATGTTAAGGATCAACTTTGAAACTGAGAAAAATCCAGGGTCAAATAGTTATCTTTAACTAAATAAAATAGTGATTAAAGAGACAATTTTGTTCAGTTTCAACATGTCCTTGAAAATGGGTCTAATTGTTTTCTTAGATACTTAAAAACATTGTTTTCCACATAAAAAATAGAAATATTTTCATGAGCCACACTACTTTAGTCATAAATGTCACTGATTCCTTAAATTGTTTTCATATGCACATGTATTGGATGTTAACACTTTAATGTTTGGTGTTTTTAATCTTTTATGAAAGATGTGATTCTAGGTTACACTTTCTATTGGAAAGGCAATTATCAATAGTCTAGATGGTAAAGACATACAAATTTGCATAGCAGCTTTTTAAAAATTTGTTTTAAATTTGGTATGATTATCATCCTGGATTCAACTAGAGTAGTTGTCTAGGGATTTACTAGAGAATTCACAGGATTTTTCTGGATAGTTGAAACCCTGTCTGTTCATATACTCTGAAAACATCTCTTAACAGGAATTCTAAGAGAACAGTTTTAGTAAACCTGAAACATGTAAAAAAATAAAAATATGAAACCTGAGAAAAATGGGGTTTATAGATCTGAAAAGCTGGTTTTAACCTTCTACCCTGTAACACTATCCGTAACTATCTTTAGAACATCATGCGTCCATGTTTAACATCAATGCACAAGAACTGAAACTAAAGTTTAATATTTTTTAATCCATAAATGAATATATATGACAGCACATGAATTTTCTGATCTTTGTAAAGTAAGAAATAAAGCTGGTAACAGATTCCTATGACTCTGTCATTTGTTCATGCTGACATTTTGGAGTCCTTTGCGAAGATCCTTAACACACTCAGCACACTAAAGTGCTGTCCCCTCCTACAGATGATGACATCACTGTTGGATAAAGTGATTTGGTTTGATAAAATTCACTATATTGTATATAGACAGTTGTACAGAAATCCACCTGTTCCCCTAAGGGAAGAGGCCACGGTTAAAATGTGGTAGCAGGGCCAGCCTCACCACATGCCGAAGATAGCTGGTAATTTAACTTTTGCGAAGGGACGATCAGGGTAAAAGATGGTGAAACCCTTTCAAATTGTCCATCTATTACAATTCAGTTACACCTAAGTACATGAAACAAGTGTCTCTCAGCCTATGCAGCATTTCCATATCGGTATTATGGAGGTTGTCAGAGTTTTTGGTAAGTACTCTTATAAAAGCTTTTGGTGCACAGTACAGTTGCTTTTTTCTGAACCCCCTCCACCATGTACTTATCCATACGAACATTTTTGCAATGAAATGTGAGCAGAAAGTGTTTTGTCATTTACATGAGAAAACTTCACAAAGCCAGATTATAGTAGCCATTGGTGACTAATGAAAAAATTGTAGCAGAAGTGACAGTGTTACTGTGGCTTTTTCATTTTCTGTCTGATTCTCTTGGATCACTTACAGGGAGAAATAAGCAGAAATGTCATGAGGACCCTCAGGCAGTTCTATGCGGTGGTTCACACAATGAGGAACTGGGATCTTGTATCAAAAGCCAAGAGAGAACTAAGGCTTCTGGTGAGCCACAGTGACAGGACACTCTGGGGGTGATCCTGCACCAGAAACATTTACTTAGCTCTCACATCCATAGCTCTCAGAAATTCTGCAAGAAGATAAATATTAATTGCTTTAATCTGGAAAATTTTGAGGTAATTTATTATGCAAAAATAGATAACCATATTATTTTTGTCTTTTGTGGCTTAAATGTAGTAAAATATCAACAAGAAAATTTACATCCTTACTATGATCTTAGTAATCTTGTCCAAATGTACTCAAACAATAAAAAGACTTCATAAATTAAATGTAAGAGTACCTGAAAATAATTTTGTCTTTGCAAAATTACTTTGTAAGTAAAGTAGGATAGAGGCAAATTAATTCCAAAATGCACAATCTCTACCACAGAGGTGTAAATAGGAAGGAAATTAAGGAAGTGAAAATGAGGATCATTTGCTGGGTAGGGTAGACGTGAAGCTCTCTAGAAGACAAGAAAGAGAGGGAAAAGACAAATAACTCGCCTCCAGGCTACCAGGTAATCTCAGAATTTATTAAAAATCTCTCAGTAAGGTTACCTCTTGGTTTACTTTAAATTATCTCCATGTTCAATTAAGTTAAAACTGTCCGTGTACTATGTGCCAGACACTAAGCTAAATATTCAAAGACAAGCTAGACTTTGTCAATTTCCTCAAAGAGTTCAATGGGCGAATAAGAGCACCTGGGGATAATGAATAAACACATCAGAGATGTGATTAAATGGAGGCATCTCTAGGGCACCTGAGGCTTATTTGGGGCTGCTGCAATTGAGCAAGTGTGCAATTAAGCGTTAGGATGGAAGATAAATCTAAAATAGCAACAGGAAAATAGATCAAACATCCTCCTATTAATCCCATAGGAAATTATTCTTGTGGTTTCAAGGTTACCTTAATATTCCCTCTGTGCCCCATAAATATCAAGATTAGCTTTTTCCTTTCAATTCTTGATGTTCTCTTCCCCATCCACGCAAATAGCAAAGAGATTGGTGGGTGAGAACATACTATCTTGGTGGGCTAGAGGAACGAGTCTCTCTTTGATGACAAAAAGATATGTCTGATGAGGTTTATAAGCAGCTCTGATGTTTGCCGGTCACGTTGATGTGGGACCACTTGAGACCCCCTCAGCAAAGAAGGTTTGGAGACTATTTCCTAGCCAACACTTAGCAATAGCAAATATTGACTTTATCTGCCATTCAGCTTCATGACGTCAGAAGAGAAGGTTGGGTACAGAAGGAAAAACAGCACCTAAAACAAAGGAGAGAATGGGGAGGAAAGAAACAGCAAAGGAAGAATGTAAACAAGGTAGTAGATGCTTTCCCTGGAATATATAGGGCACTCGGGGAAACACTGGAAAGCTATCTCCTTAGATGAGTAAATAACTTTTCCTCTTCCAGCCTTAGCCAGAGCAATTGGTGAGGCCTTTCGTAGTCGTGAGCTGAGAGTTCCTTGTCGGCCATTTCCCCCAGGTAACAACACTGCCTGTTTTCTTTTCACTTTAGAACTGTGAATGATGCAGACAGTGGAAAGCTGATGCTCACTGTGTTCCCTATGCAGGATATCATCCCTTTCCAAAGTCTCTGGCCCGACAGGTCCGCAGTTTAGACCCTTAATCTGAGGCTGCACCACACACAGCCGAGGGCTCAGCACATGCGTCATGGCAAGTCCTTCCTTCACACTGCGCACTGCTGCCTGAGTCCAAGATGGGCTCTGGGCTGGTCAGTCCCTCTAGGTGTGCTTCTGGTACGATAATCGCACCTGCCTGCTGCAATCCAAACAGGCTTGCGTTACAAATACCTGCAGTGTTTGTTAGAGCACAAGCTGGTGAATCCCACATTCACAGTTCTGATTCATTAGCTCTGGGACGGGCTCAGGAACCTGCATTTCTAACTGGTGCCAAGAACTGCTGAGGTTGTTGGTCCAGACCTTTAGCATTTGTCACTTTCAGAGTTACTGACCTGGGCCATACCAAGAAGCTTGCCATTTTCTATGCTTTTGCTTAAAGACACAAACATTTTCTTCTATTTTCTTTCCAGCAACATCTGAGAGGTCCAGCCAAGAACCTTATTTCTTCCCAAATGTTTAAAGCACAGTACTGGTGATGGTTGTGATGCTAATGGCAATAGTTATAAAACCAGCATTGTTTGCTATGTATTTGTATAGGAATGTGCCAGATACTGTGCACAAAAGTTTACATATGTACTAATATTTCTTGTAGAAAATAGAAAATAAAAGTACGGTTATTATTTTCATGTTAAGAATATTGAAAAAAAAGAATATTGAAATTGAGACTTGGGTAGGCTTGAAATTTATAAAGGACAAAAATAAATTTGAAAAATACAGTAAGAATTTGAAGGTAGGCCTGACTTCAAAATTTTTACAACTATTTTGAAAGGGGTAGTCTCTTCTTTCTCTGAGCAATTAGGAGACTTTCCTTCTCTTATTCTATTTCTTTATACAGGTGATTAGACAGCAAATCTATTCTAAGCTCCATATTTGTTTCAAGTGCTATTCTGGTGCTGAGAATCTAGTCACTGGAGACATTGCATGTGGAACCAAACTGAATAAACACGGTGTGAAGCATGGTGTGATGCAGAAAATAGTGCACTATGGTTCTAAGCTATAAAGGGATTCCATTAAGCAGGTTGGGAAGAGCCATCTTGGGGAGATAATATTTGCAGTGGGCACCGAATTGTTGAGAAGGCAACAATGGAAAAGTCAGTGGAAAAAACCAAAGAAACAGCAAGGACAAGACAGTTGAGAAGGAAATGAGCATGGTGTGAGCCAGGAACTCAGTGAACATGCAGGTATGGAAGGAGAAGGGGTTTGAAGGCACGTACAGGCTAAATGATGTGGGAACTCATAGGCCAGGGTAGAGTTTAGACGTTTCATTTTTATTCTCTTTGTTGTCACAGGGCTTCAGCTGGAGAATGATGTGATCTGATTCATGCTTCGGGAAGGGGGTGTGTGAGCAATGAACCACACAGCTCCATTGAGCTGGAGGGGCCAGGAAAGTAATTATATGCTTGTTGTAGTTGCCTGAGGCAGTCAGAGGTTGGCAAATAGGAAAATGAGGGGTGTATTTTAGCAGTAGAACCCACAGGATTTGTTGGTGTATTTAATTAGGTATAAAAGAAAAAAAAAAGAAATTACAGATAACTTTAAAAGATTGAGCCTAAGAAATGAGTAAGTGATGCATTTGCTGAGAATTAAATTAGAGAACAGATTGGGGGCAAGGAATATCAGGGTGGAGTGGAGGATGGAAATCATAGTTCTGGCATTTAGTTTGAGATGTCCACTCAACATCATAATGGAGAGCTCAAGTGAGGGATAAATATGTGAATCTTGAACTCAAGGAAGAAATATAAATTCTAGGGTCAACAGAAGTCACATGATATAATCCCATGGGTCAGGGATAGGTTCGTAGGCATGGGAGTGTATTACACAGCTAAGTTGTGTAGAAATGTTACAGGCAGTCAGACAGGGCTGGGCCCTTGAGAGAGTCACTACAGAAGATGAGAGTACACTACATCTATGGCTGGAGGCGCATCCAGTGAAGGCCAGGCCTCAAGATTAGGAAGGCATGACCAGAGCTACATATCTGCCCGAGGGATAAGCGATGAACTGAAGATTACGCTCATCCGATCCAATAAAGTCTAGACCAGCATCAGTCACCCAGGTGGGCGACCAGGACATCCAGTTCCACCCTGTGCTGTAATGTCTTTGTTCTTTCCATGTCCAATTGCTGCATGAACTGCTTCCCACCTAGAGCAATGTTACCTGTGCAGCTATACTTGTATTAGTTGGTCATAGTTTTGCCCCACATTGTACCCACCTCGTGGATTTGCTCTGTAAAATTTCCTCTGTAAAGGGCTTGTTGGTAACCCATATGCAAGTCTCCTCCTGTCTCTCTCAACAAATTTTCCTACTCTTAACCTCTGTTGTTCCTTAGAATTCATTCTTCAATTTTGGGGAACACAAACTTGGCATATCCAACATCTAACAGGTTGGGAGTTGGATTTTTCCCCTATATCAGAAGTACAAGAGTTGAAGTCATAGTTGGGGAGCACCCCAGACACCAAGCCCTTTGGCTTATTATCTTATACAAACCCTCAATATCTGACTAGCTTTGACCAAAAGCAGAAACCTGAGGGGAAAGGTTTGCATGTTGGAGTCAGAGCAAGGATCTGACTCCAACATGCAAAAAGCTATATAATCTTGACCACTATGCCAAGAGGAAAATGTCTCCAATGCGATGGCTAAGTACTAAATTTCAAATCTTTTTTATCAAATAAAAAATATATTAAAAAGTCCACGAAAACATGGACCAATTCACCAAAACAATGGATAAACATATAAATGTATTTTTACCTGATCCCTGATGAGTCTGAGCAGTAATAAGGATCATGTCTTTTGTATCTTAAAAAATATATCTTAAGGATTTGATAAATGCCAAATTCAAGATTGCACTTATCTTAAAATAACTCAATTAGTTCACGTGTGTGTAGAGGGGGCAGGGCATAGAAATGGGATCACTCTGTATGAATGATGCATAGTTTCGGCATGCTAACAAGAACTATAAAGCAGAGATGAAGGGTGTCAGCATGCACATAAACTACCACAAAGCTGCCGCTTGCAAATTGGAAATAAAAATACTACCAGGCAAGCATTTACCAGAATTTCATATTACCAGAATGTCAGCATTGCCAAAAACCTAAAGAACTGTCAAAGACAAAAAGAAGAAAGAAATGAAACAGGAAGTAGGTATTTAAAAGCAACCATTTCATGCCAAAAAAAATTGACTGCTTTAAATGATAAGTATTTATTTTAAATACCTGAACATAAGAAATAAAATATTTTTGTGAAATACTGAGTTTCATCATGTTAAGTATCTGTTTGCTTCAGACAAAACTTAGCGTCTAAACACGTTCAATTATCATATAGTTCCTTTTAGCCAAGATTGTTCCTAAAAAGCAGAGAAAAAGAGGTTTCTACAGTAATGACATTTTATTATGAAATACAGTCCTAGTCTCCTTTACAGGGAGATCAGGAGAAAGGGAAACTGTCTGTCATTTATGCATTTATTCCAGGAAGACATCCGGAGGTCCAACCCCTTCGCCTCCTGATGAGCTGTGTAAACTGGGACAAGATAGTTTTCTCAGCATCAGTGTCTGCATGTGAAAGGGGGTGACAGTAATGCCCACCTTGATGGCTTGTTATGAGGAGGAAAGAAGATAAACCAAGTGATGCACTTTACATTCACCACTAATAAATAGTGATCACTTAATAAATGATGGTGTTAATAGTCCAGATCCTGCTCTCTAGGATATACAGTCAAGTAAGAAGAAAGTAAAATCTGTACCCAATGAAAAGCACAATAAGACGAAAATCCAAATTCTGCTAAATTCAGGAAAGGAAGAAATCTCATTTATGGCTTCATACGGGACAGGATCTCATGAAAGTGGTCCAAAGATAATAGAGGAGAGAGCAAGAAACAAAGAGGTGTTGCTCCAAATCAGCCACCGAGCCCAGTCACTCATAAAGTTGGAACTCTAGTGTTCCCAGCATTCGAAACCCTTCACAGAACAAGAAGGGGGAAAGTAATCCAATCTCCTGCCATTTGATATGCCAAGACTTCCTTGAAGTCTGCTAGTTAGCATCACATCACTGTTACATAAAATCATGTATTTGTTTCTCAAGAAATGGAGCAGGGTGGTTGGAAATTTACCTCAGTCGTTAGAGTGCTTGTCTTGCAAGCACAAGGCCCTGAGTTCAATCCCTAGCAAAAAAAAAAAAAAAAAAAAAAAAAAAGAAGAGAAAAGAAATGGATCAGTGGATCAAGTTTTGTGAAAGTACTTCCTTTTGGAACACCTGTTCCAATGATCCTTTGGGGGACTCCTCTTTGGAGAATGTCTTCATACTTTTTTGACCTCTTAATACCACATGTGTATCTTTGAGAGAACATTGATGTTTTTCCTTAAATGAAACCCACCTGAACTAACCCTTGTAATACTTTTGCTTAAAAACTAAATGTTTTCTCATGAAATGTAACCTTCGTTCCTTTTCCTTTCTTTTTTATTTATATCACATCATTACAGTCATGTGGGCTATGAATGATTGGGTATGTTTATTAACCTATTATTATTATATTAGAGTCTTATTCTTATTTATGCTTATAATGAGAAAAGGTATATATGACATAGTCACCAGAGAACAAATATCTCTAGAACAATGCATCTTATGAATAGTATACAAAATTGCTTCATGGTTCAGGTAATTTTTGCCATAACCAATCTTTACTTTTTGCAAAAAGATTATAGCCCACATTTTCTCACACCAATTTGATCTAGTGTCCACATTTTTATTTATCCTAATGCAGCTCCTTAAAGACAGCACCCCTGACAGTTCCCAAGCACAGTAACACATTTATCTCTGAACCAGTCCTGACATTGATGTGGCACCACATGGAACATATTGGATTTAGAATTAAGGTTTCGATACAAGGAAAGATGTGTCTCCACAATCACATTAAATTCCTTCAACAACCAACAAGTCAATTACCATATTTTAAAGCTACAGAAAGTTAAAATGAATTGAGTAGATCTATGAGACAAGCAAGAATATGCTTATCTGGCTCAAATTGATTAATGTTTTGTTCAAATCTTTTAATCTAGCTTAGTGGGCACCAGATTCATAGTATATAAAAGTCAATCTATATTATGGGTGAGCTGAAGGATTTCCAAGGGCAATTTAGGGTACATTCAATTTTGGCCTCATCTCTAACTTTAAAGCTGACACTTCCCTCCTGACCCCTTCACACCCCCACCCCTCAACCCACACAATGTTTCCTTCCACCTTGACTTCCAATCTTTCTATCCATGGTCCTTAGAACTGTTTTGCCTTCCTGGATCACTCCCTAGAGCTTGCTACACATTCACTACACTTGTGGAACTGGTACTTTCTCACCAATACTACCTTCCTTGCTTTCTCTCATTTTGTCTCACTGTTGGCTGAAAGTCTACATCCAGACCTGAGAACTGGACTGAATCTCCGCTAAGTGGGTAGAGAGCTGCGGCACTGATTTACCTTTGTCAGTCTTTCCCCCAGGAGCTGGATCACTGATCTCACTCATCTCATTCTAATTCCCCACAAAGAAACACCACTTCAGCCCTTTGCCAAGCCCCATCTCTATCGTAGCTTTCTGACCCACACCAGTTCGCCTGCCCTTTTACTACTGTTAGTGGCAATAGACAATGAATCCAGTTTTGTTTGTTGAGTTTTGATAGCCCTACTGCTATGTTTTACCCAAAAATTTAATTTCCCACATCTTTATCACTTTTGGGGGCATTCAGAAAGAAGAAAAAATGTACGTATGGTCCAAAATGTGAATTAAATATAACTAAGTGCTACATGATGAAAGCCTCTGCATGATGCAGTAAAAAAGACAATGTTTTGGGTTAAAAGACTTCAGAATCCAAATTCAGCACTGATTAGAATCTTGATTTTGACAAGTAACCTAATTTCTCCCCAACTCAGGGTCCTCACAGAGTTACTGTGATGATTAAGTATGATCATATTTGGAAGGAGCCTGGCAATGGTTAGGATTGCATGGCATTCATTCCCAATAAATCATAGCTCCCCTTCTCTGGTTTCAGGATATAGAAAAGACAGAGAGATGATGTTACTTTCTTCGTTTTCTTCAGAATCCTTTTAATAAATATAGTTTTTCAACTTGGAATGCAAAATAAATCTTCTTAGATTCCAGTTTGATTCCAATTGGGAAAATTTAAAATTTTCTTCTAACATCTGTAAAATTAGCCATTTCTGATGCCTAGAAATATTTTCCAAGGTGGTATATTCATTAAATCTTCTAAGCATGAATCAATAAAATAGAATTGTAGTAATTACAAAAAGAGAGGAGGGCTTAGACAGATATAATTAATATAAGAGAGAAAAGATAATGATATGGCCTGAAAGAAAAGGCATATATATAGAAATCACATTAATAATTATTTTAGTACAAAAAAGAGGTAAGAAGTATAATTTCACAGTTAGTTTTAAAAGAAAATCAAGTTTTCAAAACATATTGGAAATGGGAACATAACTTTTATCGATTTGTCTTTTCTTTTTTAGAAGATTCTGGTACTTCATTTCTTCGTGCTCCAACATTCAGCAATGTATGTCGTGATTTATTATAAATTAATTATAAAATAGTAGAGACATATATTATATATTCCATATGTGAAGAGAAAGATAAAAATCTATTGTGAAGTAAGAACTTCTTCTAAAATTGCAAATTAGTTTATTAGTTTATCCTTATTCTTGAGAAGTCACTAACAAATGTGATGAGGCAAGTACATAAATAGACATGTAGCCAGTTGCCATTAGTCACACCGAGAAGCACAGCAGAACTGGAATCAAAACACGCATTTCTTAACGAAGTGCAACGGCAGCTGCCTGCGTGGTATAATTTGATGATGAGACTGTCCTTCCTCAAAATAGCTCTACTGAAATGTTATCACTTCTTTTGGTTACCAAGCTGATCTCCAAACTGTAAATATTCTAGAAGGGTTATGACAGCAAAGAAGCTAACAAGACCTAGTGAAAGCAAAATCGTGGGAGAACTTAGTGCCTGAGAGGTGAAAGAGTTCTTTCCTGGCTTTTCGTTCTGCTCCTTGCCTGATTCCTCCAGCCCCTCTTTGTTTCCTCACACGGGTCTCTTCCAGGCAGAATGCTCCCAGTAAGTCCTTCTCTGGAGAACAGACTGCTCTGCTTAGGGAGGCACGGTGACAACCTTTTTTCTGAGGCACGGTGACAACATGCACAGTCCTGGGACTTAGGGATTGGACGTCATGATTATTAAGCTGGGTCCCATCCAGTTGTGTAAATGTAAACTTGAGTACATATGACAAATCTTGGAGGATGCAAATCACTCAGCTCTGAAAAAGAGATAAAAAGGTCTGCCTTTTAAAGCTGGGGGACTGACTGAAATAATGGGCACAACTGCCTGGTGAGACACCTGGTGATGAGACAAAGTTTAAGTGCCGTTTCCTCCTTGACTTATCCAGTGTTCTACATAGTCATGTCTACAAATTAGTTTTAGGCCACACATAATAGCTTTAGTTCCTCCTTCCCTTTTCCTCTTTTTTCCTTCTTTTTCCTTCCTTTGTTTCAGTATTTCTGCAGTTAAAAAAGATAATGTAATCTCTTTCCAATCTACCATTGCCGTTACCTATGTGAAAAAAGAATGTACTTTGATATAATTTGTTTGTTGTTAAACTAAGATCCATGCCCCAATGACCAATATATTCCTAATGCCCACAATCCTTCCAGATGATCCTTGATAACCTACTTCAGAATTTTGCTTAGTGTTGAAATGAGTTATTTTTTAAATTTCCTTTCCTCTTTCAAACTATGTGTAGCATTCCATCACACTTGCTCCTATTCTTATTTATTTCATTAATCCGTTTGGCACAATTAGTTAAATACTGCCAGTAGTCAAGATTTTAAATGTAATTGGTTGGCCAGGGATTTAGCTCAGTGATTAGAGTGCTTGTCTTGCAAGCACAAGGGCCTGAGTTCGATCCCCGGCACCACAAAAAAAAAAAAAAATTAAATGTAATTGGTTTATAGGCATAAATTCATCTCAAATATCTACATGATCTTGACATTTTGTTACTTTGTTCTTCATTTTATTTTAGAGGGTTTAGGGTTTTCCGTTTAAATTTTTTCCTTTTAGGTAGAGAAAAGGGGAATTGTTTTGTGTTCTCTTTATCATCTGTTAGCATTGGACCATCTGTTCAAAAAACACTG
The DNA here is from genome assembly GCA_004026905.1 of Hystrix cristata. NCBI lineage: Eukaryota > Metazoa > Chordata > Mammalia > Rodentia > Hystricidae > Hystrix > Hystrix cristata. The sequence continues at coordinate 21,932 of PVJO010001361.1, read as the reverse complement.
AGGCTACTACTTTTTATTCTCTACACTCAAAACACAGCTAAATGAAGTTCTTTTAGCTCCCTGTCATTCTTCTCAAGTCTTATTCATTCTAGGTTTTAACATTTCTCACAGTGACCTCAAAATGTCATAATGCTTATGTAGATTTATCATTAGGTAGACATCACTTTTCCTTTACTGTATGTGTCCACTTAAGAAAATTCTGTCTCTCCTACTCTGGCTTATACTATATCTTTTATTTTTCTTTATATATATCTGTATACTCATACTTTAATATTAAAATTCTATATTTAAATTATCTCTTTAGAATTACAGCATCTCCTTTGGATCTGAACTTGGAATCATGTCTTTATCTGATAGGCACAAAATTACACAAAGATCCAGTAAGTTACAGCTATGTATAGTCGTTTTGTTTACATCTGTTTTCCACTCTGGACTCTAATTTCATGAAAACAGAAACCATAGCCACTGTAATGGTCAGTTTTCTTGTGTTTGGGACCAAGTACCCAATACCCACAATTTAAAAGAGGAAATGGTTTATTTGGCTTGTGGTTTCAAGGGATTCAGTTCATAGTCTCTTGGCTCCAAAGCAGGAACATCATGGCAGAGGGCTTGGTAGAGGAATGCTGCACACCTCGTGATGGTCAAGAAGCAAAGAACAGCACCAGAGAGAAACAGGCCAGGGACCAGATACAGTACTCAAGGTCAAGCCTTCCTGATCCTCCCCAACATGCCCAGAAGTCTGCTTTATTAATCCCCTATGTGGCTCTGGGGCCAGTAAATTGACAATTAAGCTTAGCCATCACTCTCTTTCTTCTTACCATGGTTCTCTTAGCAATTACACATGGTCTAGCACATAAATAGGATTCAGTGAAAATTTATTGACTACGATTATTGAATAAATGTTTGCTTTGAGTGTTTGCTTGCCCTCAGCTTGCACAGGGCTCAGGTGTTTTGGTCTTCTAAACAATGACAAAGAACTGACAGCACAACACAGTATATGGTTTTCCTTGTTATGAATCTATTGGCTGGAAAATCTAGTTAACTTCTTAGGTTATTAAATATAGATTTCTTTCATTCAAGTAGATAATTCAGAAGAGTGCTAGACTACGTACGAGAAGACATGAATTCTACCAGCAAGCTCCTTCCCTTGTCTTCAAAATAATTGGTTGGGAAAATCAAGGACAGCTTATGTGTACTGACTGCACACTCCTGCTCCATAGACACCCACTTCTCTTCCTGTCGTGACTGGTGTGGCCCCTAAGATGTTCTACCCCCCTTTAGGGCAGCCTAGACTCAGCACACAAGCAATGGCTCCTCAGTCATTCTGGAAGGGCTGCTGATAGCTTCCTGCTTTAACACTCACTGTTTTACAAATGAAGGATACAACCCAGGGTGTCTTTGTCCCACTGGAACCACAAGCTTCTGCTTATAACTTCTCTTGACGTCTCCTAAAATATTTTTAGTTCGATCCTCTCTAAAGCTGCCTGTGTCAAATTTTCTAGTCAGTGTGTCGCAGGACTTGGGGTAAAGGCCACATCTGACTCCACTTCTGGTATCTTAGTCCCTAGAGGAAAACAAAGTGTTCTGTTTTTGTTTTTTATGGGTCCAGAGACATATCAGTTCCCTCAGGAGCCATAGCATGGCTAAGACAGTTTTCCTTGTGGAAAAGAAATGCTTTTGTTCAATCTTTCTCCATAAAGTTGTAGAAGATATTGGTTTCTTTCAACAAATGTAGGCCACGGAGGTACGATAATTAGTGAGTTAATGTTCACGAAGTGCTATCCTTTGTCTACAGGAAAAAGGGAGATTTAAAAAAAAGAAAGAAAGAAAGAAAGAAAAAATACCTTCACGGAAACATTTTTATTCTGAGTAAGCCTATTTCATCCCAACACTGAGAGCCTCAAAAGCCTGTGAAATGACTTGAAATTTACCTTTTTCCATATTTGAAAATAGGGAACAGTGACTTCTCAGTAGGTTTTATTTCTTTTTTTTCTTTCTTTTTTTACCAAGAGCATGTATTGGTACGTTATACACATAATGGTAACATTCATCATGGCTATTTTTTACCTGTACATGATGTATCTTGGTTTTCCCCCCTCTTCCTCACCCCTCCCTTCTGCTCCCCCTTCCCTATTTACACCGGGTTTATTTATATTTTCCCATTTTTTCCCTTTCCTCTTTCTTTCCTTTTTCCCTTCTTTCTTTCCCCCCTTCCTCTTTCTAGTTCTCTTTTCTTTTGAATATAACTTTCCTTTTATATAATATCTATTACACCTCTTTGTCCTTATTTACTCTTATGGTTACTCACATCAGAGAAACAATTCGATGTGTACTCATGTGTGTCTGATTTATTTCACTTCCGAGTATCTTCTCAAGGTACATCCATCTACCATTTACCTAAAAATGTCTCTCACTTACCCTTTTTTATGGCAGAGTAGTACTCCATTGTGTAGATAAAAACAACATTAAAATTCCGTCTCACTCCACAAAGAATAACAATTATGAGAAAGTCAACCAATAACAAATGCTGGCGGGGCTGTTGGGGAAAAAGAACCCTCCTCCACTGTCGGTGGGAATGTAGATTGGTCCAGCCACTGTGGAAATCAGTATGGAAACTCCTCAAAAAACTACAACTGATCCTCCATTTGATCCAGCTATTCCTCTACTGGGCATCTGCTCAGAAGAGTTAAAATCATGGTACCACAGCATTATATACACAACTATGCTTATAGCAACATAATTTGTAATAGCTAAGTCTTGGAAACAACCTAAATGCCCAACAAATAATGAATGGTTACTTATTAATTTTAAAAGTGTGTGTCCTTATAAGATTTCTTCCTATTTAGTGAGATTGGGGGATGGTAAAAGAAAATGGTGTTTTGATAGTGCTGCAGGGCAGGAATCTAGGTGTTACCACCAACAACACCACAGAAAGCAAGTATTTTAATTAGTATTTTTTGTCACAGAAGAATTGTATTAACTATGAATCAGAAGACCTTCTTTTTTATTTTATGAGAAAATAAAACCAAATTTCCTAACAAAATACAAAGAGAATAACAATAGTTAATATGCTGTTTATCATTATCTTCAAATACAAAATAAGTTTATACAAATAGAGAATAAAATAAGAGAGATAAACAGGAAGTAGGGAAAAGTTCAAATACTTCCCCAAATTACCTATTCCACTGCTTCAAAAATATTTTAATATATATGCTAATTTGTTTCATTCATACTACTAGTTTATCTTAGTTCCTAGCCAAGCTTCTCTTGAAGAAACTTTGGGTAACTCTCTAAAAATCCTTCAGTCATAAGTGGTTCTACTGAATTCAATGACTTCTCAGTCTTTCCTCAAATTAAATTTAGTGGGCACATCTGTTACATATTGTACTGTGATTACACACAACTGCTAAAATTGTTTACAGAAAGATTTCCACAGCTCTGGGAATGGCTTCCTCACAGAGAAACAATGTGAATTAGTTACAGTTGGCAAATAACACGGCAGCACTAACTCATTAGAGCCAGCATCCCAGCTCTGGAGTTTGCCACTCAATACTGTGATGTACAAATTTCCCAGAGAAAGTTCTTGTCCAGAAGTAAACCAGACCTGAGCTTGCCTCTGCCCTATACTGTATAATTCAGCTGAGTTATCTGTGGTTTACTGGGCTCGCCATATTTCCCCTTTCCTATGAATTATATTATACTGTATATAGTAATCAAATCAAATTCCCATGTATACTTATCTCTAAAGATGACAGACAGATAGATGATAGATAATAGATATTATTCATTTTGAGTGAACTCTAAAAATGTCCCAAAATAATCATCTGATAACAGAAAATTTGATAAACTATACTTAACTCATGAAAAGAGAAAAATAAATGGTACATTTCATTTAATGAGCATGTACTTTGCGTTCTATGACTGTTACAGCATGTGACTTAAAACATAAAATAAACCCACCTATCCAATGCTTTGCAAGAAAAGGAGAGAGAACACTTGTGCATAACAATATATATAGAATAATATAACTGCAACCAAAGAATAGAGCCGTCTGAGTGCAAAGAAGGAAGGCAGAGGTCTCTGCAGTTTGAGAAGGAAAAGGAAAATTTTCACAGAACAGGCATCATTTGACCTTGAGTAAGAGGTGAAATGTGAGGGTGGAAATGCAGGCAAAAAATGCGCTGAGCAGAGTATAGGGGCAGGGTGAAGGTGCAGAGATAGGAATCCTCCTACACACTGAAGATTTGTTGGGGAAGGACGTAAGCAGCAAGAAAGGGAAAATAAAGATAGAATTGGTATTTTTTAACTTACCATAGAGTTTATTAACTGCAACATGTGCACAAAAATAGTTGCAGCAACTTCACAAGATTATTGTGAGGATAGAATGAGTTTGTGCATAAAAATTGCTTGTTGATAGACACCTAGAAAGCAGTTAACACATGTTAGCTATTACTACTGCATTGTCAACTTTTATACATATTTCACAAAACTTGAAAGTGTATTTTCTGTCTACACAAGGATTATTGTCAATTTATATCAATTAGATAAATCTTATTGTGTTATTCAGATCCTCTCCGTGGTGATTTAGTGAATCTATTGTGGTCTAGAGTAGGAATTGGCAAACTACAAATAGTATGCAAACATACCTGAAGTCTGTTTTGGTAAATAAAGTTTTATTTGTGCATGGCCACATTTTTTCATTTATATATTTTTTCATTATATATTTTTTCATTTATAGTGTCCCTGGCAGAGTTGCACAGGTGTGACAGAAACTGTGCAGTCTGCTGAGTCTAAAATATATGCCGTCGCATCAGTTCCAGAAAGTTTTGCTGACTAGAGGTATAGAGGGAAGGAAATTTAAGTTTCTTGCTACTATATTGTATCAGCTTCTTGTACTTAGCACAATTTTTAATATTTGTATTTTAGTACTACATTAATGATGCTTAAATAATCATGTGACATTCAATTTGTATCATTTAGAAATGGCCTTGTTCATCCAGTTTACTTACATTTTGTAATGAAATTTAATTTCTTTTCCATTCATAAAACTTTTATTCCATTTATATGAACTTAATACATGTGTTCTTAACAATTATGCTTGGATTGTTCATGAAAATTTCTTAAGACATTAAACAGAGCTAGCCATTGTGTCAAAGTTATTTCCATGTTAAATATTTTTATGGCACATGCAGTTAGAAAAGCATCTATATTAAATCCTGATTCCTCCTTACTTTCATCTTTCAATATATACCCTTACTCTTTTCAAGTTATCTTTTTATGAGTGCTTCTCAATCCCTTTCTCTCTCTATATATATATATGTATGTGTGTGTGTACACATATATATAATTTAATGTGTTTTACTGCAATACAACATTAATTTATCCCATTTCTCATGTTTTATAATTACCGTGCTTAATTCAAGCCTGTTATTTTATTTTGTATTTTTCTTTGTTACTATCTTTTGCCTTATAGGACGTCTGAGATACATGTGCATGAGAGAATGAGAGAAAGCATGTACCAGGATACAGCAGAAATCACCTCAGACAGTGTAAGTGGAAAGGCATTTGCTTGCAAGTAATCTGATGATTTATGAAATTCGGGGTAGGGTTCTAGGCAGGGTTCCTTGTTCTCAGAATTACTTGTGCCTCAGACATGACTGTGGTTGATCAACCTGTGGTGATGGCTATAGAAACTATTAGAACAGGAAGATGTGCCACAGAAATAACTTTGTCATAATCAAGAAAGCTGCCATTCCCATTGTGGCTAGTGTTTTCTTCAGGGACAAGTAGGTTTTACTGTGATCTCTATCAGAAAATGGATGCTTTTTAGTTTCTCTCTCTCCCTCTCCCTCTGTCTCTCTCTCTCTCTCTCCCCCCTCCCCCACCCCCTGCATAGTCACGTAACTGTGAGTTGTGAGTGTACCTGTGTAATAGATCCTAAAACTCATCCGTAATCCTAGGATATGGAAGTCAGGGAAACATAGAATTTAGCCAATCTCTGCAAAGTAAGGGTCTATTAAAATACATAAATTTTGAGCAAGCCAATCCACCATGGCTATCACCTTGTGTTCCTTCCTACTTTAGGTAATGTGCATAGCTTTGAATAGTACAGTGTACTTTAAATAGCACACGCACATTTCTATTTCTTAACTTGTCAATATTAATTAGTCTGTTGTAGCTCAAGCATGAACTATGGCATATCCAACTCACTCTAATGTCTCTGAATTACCATGATACGTCCACTTCCTCATTTCCTTTCCATCGTTTTCATAATTTAAATGGCATTGCTATCTTAAATGGCCAATGTTTATAACACTTACTTTCTGTCTTATAACTGTAATTCACTAATGTGATTGGCGTTAGTTCACATTTTTATACATTTAGTTATGCTGTCAATCTTTTCATACTTTGGCTTTTCCATGTATGAATTCTTTACTTCATATAACTCATGCTCAGCTGTAGTTAAGAAACAAATATGTCTACCTTAAAGCTTATTTGTAAAAATTTGAAATAATGTATTAAAAAGTATTTGGTTCATGATAGATGGTGATTAAAGGTCAATCCTATTTTTTTCCTTAAAGGGAAATAAATTGAAATGACAAAATTGAGAAGATAAAAAAGATAATAGTAGAACAAAATTCATAGCACATGGTAAATCATGAGCAAATTTGGGCTCAATAGTTTTTGAGCATCAAGAGTACAAGATTTCATTATGAAATTATAAAAATTATGAATTACAAATCATAAATTTCAGTATGATATTAAATTATATTGACATTAAATTAAATAACTTGTCACCCTATGACCTAGGACAAGTTATCTAGTTTAAGAGTCCTTAGTTCAGCCATCTTTAAATCTGAAATAGCAGTTTTCAGAATCCCTTCAGCCTCTATATTGTATTTCATGGCTCTAAAAGGATAACCTTAACTATTTTTAGAATCTAGGTTTGCCTTCCTCTAGACACTCTGAATGCTTCTTGACATATTTTCTGTATTGTCAGCTGATGCGTATGACAGGGAATGTCAACTAATTCTAATATTAACCTAAAAGGCTATCATTAGAAAGGAAGCGCGTGTCATGCTTTTCAAAATCAAGCAATGATCTTTTATCTAAAGTTGTAGGCCGATCATGTCATTGCAGGTATTTGGCAATACATAAAATAAAATTCTGACTTTATTTGTATTTAAGTCCAAAGTAATAGTTTGGGAAACTCTGGAGCTATTTTGGCTATTTATCTGAAAATAAATCAAACGTCACTGGACATATATAACTGTTAGAGTACATTTTCTTCTCACTGCTTCCAGTATGCTGAAAGACTTAAAATGAGGAAGATTATCAAAACTAAAATAAAATAAGAAATTTTTAAAACTACATGTATCACTATGGGTTATTTTATAACGCTTGTGCAGTGATGAGAGTCTTCTAAAGCCATTTATTGTGAAACATTAAAAAGCAAACTTATCATGAGATAATATGGTATTAGCCTTCTGAAATATGACCCAAGAAACTTTAAAGCACTTAAGAACCAATCTAGCAACAACTTTCCAAAACATTTATATTACTGAAATTGGAGATTACAGGAATATCCCAGTGACAGTAAAATATTAAGATTTGGTGGGAAAACATTTTTTGTCTACAGCATGGAACAGAAATTTGATTAAGAAATAACTTTAAAGTGGCTAACCATAACAAGATTATTATAGAAAAATAAATGTGTCCACATACTCTATGTTTACTGCCTGGAATTTGTTAGTTAAAGCAACTATTAAAAAAAATAGCTGGTTGCCACAAAGGCAGCTCTGACTTTGAAATTCCATAAAAGAAAATGCTGGCAATTTGCAAAATTTGAGAACAAATCACATATTTCTTACAAAAGAGTGGGATTTGTGAACTGGTTTAACATAGAGACCACCACGCACAATCATAGCAGAAAAGTCAAAAGAGATAAACTCTACAAATTGCTGGGTTCTTTTTAAAAGTATCTGTGATATCTGTATAAAACTGCACTAAAGGGAAAACTAAATTATTCGCATTTATCACGTGGAACAAGCTCTTCTGTCTCTCAGCTGTGTGACCTTGGGAAAATCATTTCATCTCCCTAAACTACCTACTGAGGTAGTTTTGAGATTTATAAAATAAAGTCATAGATAAAACTCTATATAAATGTACATTATTACATTCTGCAAGAAATGACTTTAAGAAATGTTTAAGCACATATCCACGAGACAACCGTAAAAACATTTTAAAGCAACATTTAAAACCAATGCAATGCCTTAATATAGAAACATTAACAATTCTGATCACTGTTTCCTTAACCATAGTTAACTTTTAATTATCAGCATTGTGTTGCCTACACAGCAATTTATCAACAGTGAAGCTTCACACCCTCAGCAGAAGCATTGTGCTAGGATAAACTTTGATTACTTTATCAGTAGAATTCTAATTAAAATGTAATGTGTAGGCTAGAGGCAAAATGGTTTAGGTTTACTCTCTACACTAAATCCAGAAAAGACTATGTAAGACACACTTCATTTTTATTCCTATCTCAACATCCTAGAAATTATGAGGAAAAGCGTAATATCCCCCGGAAAATCATTTTACTATTTTCTGTACTTTTTAAATTCTACGCTGAAATTTCAATATTGTGTCTAAAACTGAGAGAAAAAAAGAAAATAATTAGGTGATTTTGTGGCTTGTAGAAACAATACAAAGAAAACCTAAGGTTAACATGAAATCAGTAGGTCTTATTGTATACAATGTATACAATATCAAAGCATCACTTTGTATATCAAGAATATGTACAATTATTACCTGTCCATTAAAAACAAAGTTAAAATGTTTTAAAAAGCATTTACTCTAGGATAGTTTCAACACATTATATAAATTGAGTATTCATTTGAATTGTAACATGTTTATGTTATAATGTCAATTGCTTCTTTTTTTAAAATTTTTTTATTATTTTTACCAAGA
>PVJO010001361.1:0-12862 GCA_004026905.1 Hystrix cristata | reverse complement strand
AATAAATCAATTGCTTCTTTCTATGGAAAAAAAACAGTTCGTATTTCATATTAACTTGCCCATCATTTTACCATTATTTTTTATGTCATTAAAACACTAAAGTTACAGATAAAAATGTTATAAATACAAATACAGCAGACAAGAAAATAAAATCCAAAAATATAGCTTATTTAGATTATTTTAAACATACCATGATTTGACAAAATACATACAAATTTATTTCTATTTCTACCAAATTGTTAAAAATCTATCAATTGTGTTATAAATGTGATGAAACAACTACAGAGTATTTCCAGGGTAACTGACAATAGACTGCCTGATGCATTTGCAAAGACCAATGAAGAATTAACTTACTTGAGCAACAGGGCTTTTCATATAAATTGTCTAGATTGAATCTTTATGCTAACTCAATTCTACTTTCTCTTACTTTTGTAAACACTTTCTTAATTTTGTGTGATAGAGATAAAGTGAGCTTTTTCTAGCACTGAGCTTCATCTTAAAATAAGCACTAATTTCAAGGGAAAGTATGAAGTAATTTGGGAATGGTTCTTCTGCTGCTTTAAATGTGTGTAGACCGGTTACATAATGCAAAAGTAGTCAGGTCACTATTTGGATGTAAGAGTGCTCACTGGGGCAAAATCAAGAGGCTCTTCCTGTTTGTAATACAGTTTTGCATGTTACAATAGCCACACATCCTCCTGAAGTGAATTCCACCTAAGTTTTTTGCAAGTTTTATCAGCTCTAAAGCTTTACTATTATCTGGACCAAAGATGCATGCCACACTTTGCTGGCCACCAAAATTCAAGCAAGGCAGAAAACTAAAGAGACATTGTACTCTGACTCTGCTTATGTATCTGGCTTCATTTTGTTCTATTTAAAAACAACATTCTCCCATCAGGGCCTTTGTGTTTACAATTCTTACTTACATGTTTGATTCTTGATTATCATTTCTAAGCTCAATCCTGCCCTCTCAGAAAAGTCTTTCTGGACCAGTCAGTGTAAAATAGATCTAGCTAGTCCTCTAACATATTATCTTGCATTGCTTTCTTGATTACATTTTTCCCCACTGGTTAAAATTGCCATATTCAGTGATTTCTGTTTCTTTTCTCTCTCCCTTTGCTGGAATGTAAGCGCTGTAGATCACAGACCTTGTTTTCTACCACAGTGCTTAGAATGCTGCCTGGCACATGGTTGAGGCTCAAAAAGATATTTTAAATGAATAAATGACTAATTAAAATGAGTGAATGAATTGTTAGGTTTTTCTCAAATATTTACAAGGAAATAGCAGTAAAAAATGGTGACGCTTTCATTGGGATGAGTTACTAAATAAAGTCTAGGATAAAATCAGTTTGTGAAACAAAGGCAAATTTATCACATACAGTTGAATGATTTACCGTAACAAGCACTGCCCACATCTTCACATTGCCTACTCACCTATCACTGTGTTTCTCCTTCTCTTCTTCATATATGAACTTACATTGGCCTTTAAACACATCCTAAACCAGTACAATCTTATCTTAATCTTTACTTTAATTACACCTTATTCCAAACACTCTTATTCCAAATCAAGTCACATTCTAAGGTTCATGTGGACCCAAATTCTTTGACGGACATTGTTCCACCCACTACAATGGTCTTCCCACCTGCTATAACCTTTTAAGTTGTGAGAAAGAGTGAGCATGTCCTCTTCCACTGGAACTTGCAAACTATTATTTCTTAATAGTATATTAAAATATCCTCCTCAATATTTACATCAATACGTTAAACTATCATCTTAATTTCTTTTTGATTCATTCTTAGTTAATTCCTTTCATTCATCAAAATTGAATTTCAACGTTCATGTGAATGAACCTATAATAATCCAAAAACTAAATTACTTAATATTCTCTGTTCCATCAACCTTTACTCCAAATCTTTTTCAGTTTTCTACTCCGTGACTCATACTGTAGGCTGGAAATTATGAAACTAACAACTTCAAAAAAAGGTGAATTTTAGAAATTTCAGAGAGTTTAGTAAATATACTTTGTCCCGAAATCTCTGTCTCACTATGTTTCTATCATACTTCTCCCAAAACATCTGAGTCCTGGGTCAAGCTTATCGTCCCTTTTCTCCCACAGTTGATATCTGGGGAAAATGCTACACTGAGGCAAATGGCTTCTACTGCATATTTTTGGTTTCCATGAATTGTTGTATTACTCCTTTTTACACCCTTCCTTAGTCATCACTTTCTTTGCTCTTCACAGTGACTATTTCAATGCTTCTCTCTGTTCCACATTCCTCCCTCCCACACCAGCCTTCGCACTCATCGCACTACCTGTCCTCCTACTTTATAAAGGAAACAAGGGCTACAGATGGAAAAATCTCATCTTCTGACATTCTACTTAAAAGTTTTGCTACATTTACATCTTCTTGTTTCCATTCTACTACAGCCATATAAAATACGTATGCATCTTATTTAAGGATAATTTATCTGCTTATATATTGCATACTATCACATTGTCTCCAAGGACGTTTATCTCTGATTATTTTCTGTAGATCCTATTTCAAGCAGTATTCAAACATAAATTAATTTATCAAATACTTAAGGAGCCCTTACTATATTCTAGATATCATGAAAAACACTGAATTTAATAAGATGTTCACTGCCATGTCTTCATGAAGCTTATAATTCATTAAATAAAAATTGATTGTGTTCTGAATTCATCAAATTTTTTTCTCACTTTATCATTTGTCTTTTTATCCTGCTTATATTTTTGTTGTGCACAATCTTTTCATTTCTTGATTTTAATGCTATTTTTATATGGTCAAAGTTTTCACTCTTTAATTGTACGTAGATTTTGAGAAGTAGATCTTTCCAAGTTAGAGAATTCCTGGCATTTTCTTCTAGTACATTTATGGTTTCTTTTTTCACAATTACCATCTTTTATAATTTTGAATTTATTCTTATGTGTAGTTGAGATATAGACTTAATATTTTTAGTTAAATGACTATCCAGTACCTGTAGCTTGTTCTACTACTGGATTTTCTACTCTATTTCATTGATCAGTGTGTATATGTATGCACCAGATCCATGCAATTTAATTAGAGAAGCTCTATGGTTTGTTTAAATATATAAATATAGTTTACCTTAGCACATCTCTTTTTAAATGCTTTCTTAGCTATTCCTGCATGGTTTATTTTTAAATCAACTTCTGTAACATTAAAAAAAATACACTAATGAAGACTTGGGGTAGCTTAGTTGTATAGCTCAAATTTAGCATGAGTAAGGCCTAAGTTCAGGCCCCAGTATCAAAAACAAAACAAAAAGTGATGATACTTTTATTGGGATCACATCAAATTTAAAAGTTGACTTAAAAGAAGTGTTCACATTTTTATAGTCTTTAAGTCGTTTTATCCAAAAATGATAGGTGTCTTTTCATTGGGTCAAAGCTATTTTTGTGTTTTTCAGAAGGATTTTAAAAATGTCCTTCATATAATTTTACAATATATTGCTAATTTTATTTCTAAATATTTTGATAATCCTGTTAATAGGATCTCCTATTGCATTGTATCTTCTACCTGGTTGTTGTTTATGTAAAAAGTAATAATTTTTGTCTTTAAATTTTCTATCCTACTTCCTTACTAAATTATCTTTTATCTTTACTAGGTTTTTTTTTTGGTGTTTTTCGTTTTGTTTTGTTTTGTTTTTCTTTTGTGGTGCTGGGGATCGAACTCAGGGCCTTGTGCTTGCAAGGCAAGCACTCTAATCACTGAGCTAAATCCCCAGCCCCTTTACTAGTTTTATGATTACTTACCTACGTTTCCCATGTGCACTATCATATTATCTGCTAATAAAGTTTTACCTTTATGTTTTCAGTTCTTGTTTCTCTGATTTTTCCACTACCTAATTGTATTATCTACTACTTTTAACACTGCATTATATGCTAGTGGACATAGTTGTCATTTTTGCCTCATTCTTGACCACAGTAGGAAAAATATTGGCTTTCAAATTGTTATATATATTTTGTAACATTGGTGGAGTACCATCAAATCATAACTTTGAGTATTTTATCATAGATATTGAATTACCAATGTCAGTGGACGTAAACCTGTTTTTCTTCTTAAATAGGCAAATTTGCTGAATTTTATTATTAAATTTTCTAATTATGAGCCCCATTTATAAGATTGGCATCAATTCTACTTGGCCATTGTATAATCAGCTCAGGCTGCCATAACAAGGTATCAAAGACTTGGCAACTTGAACAACAGAAATGCATTTGTCACAGTTCTAAAGATTGGAAACTCCAATGTCAAGGTGACATCTCTAACAAATGATTGTTGACTCACACCCTAGTGATTTCAAGACAAGCTTCCATAATTTTCACAATATGAAAATGCTAAGAATTTTCCAAATCTCAAAGTTCTATTTCCTCTTTGCTTAGCAATACTTTTCTCAATTCATCTCTTATGTCACGTATTTTACTCTAAGCAGTCAGAAGGAAGCAAGCTGATACTTCCAACACTTTTCTTAAAAAAGTGTCCTCAACTAGCTCTTGAATTTCATTGCTTGTAAGCTCTACCTTTCACAAAACACTAGAACATACTTGAGTCAAATGCTTTGCTGCCTTATAACAAAGATTGTCTCCCAGTTTCCAATTACCTGTTCCCTATTTCTGAGACCTCATCAGAATGGTGTTCAATGTCCACATTTCTACCAGTATCCTGTTCGTGGCTACTTAGGTGTTTTATAAGATGGAAGCATTCTTTCCAGCTCTCCTCTTTTCTTTCTGAGTCATTATACTTCCACATCCATATTTCTACCATGATCTCTTCACAACAATCCAAGTTTTTTCTAGAATGTACCTCAAAACCCCTCTATCTGCTACCTATTTCAAAAACTACTTCCACATTTTTAGGTATTTGTTATAGCAGTATATGCCACTTTTGTATACCCAAATAGATGTTAGTCTGCTCAGACCATCACAACAAAATATTGCAGATGAAATGACTCAAACAGCAGAATTTTATTTCTTACAGATCCAGAGGGTGAGCAGTCCAAGATTAAGGTGCCAACTAATTTAGCTTGGGATGAGGGATCCCTTCTTGACTTATGGATGGCCACCTTCTCCCTGTATTATCTCACCAAGGATGCAGCAAGAACAAACTTTACTATCTCTTCTTATAAGGACACTAACCTGTCAAACCACAGGCCACCTGCATTGATTTCATCTAACCCTAATCTCATCCTAAGGTCCTACATTAAAATGTCATCACTTTAGGAGTTTGGACTTCAACATAGCAGTTTTAGGGGAACAAAAACATTTGGTACATAACAAACATGGTGTACTATTAATCGTATTAGAGTCAATTCAATAATTTTATTGCATTTAAAAATTACAATATTTACATGGGATATTTCTCTGTAATTTTCTTTGTTCACTATATTAATCAGGTTATGTATTAATATTTTCCTGCTTCATAAATTAGTTTGAAATGTTTTTCACTTTCACGTTGAACTTTTCCCTAAATAGTTGGTAGAACTAAGCAGGGTGGCACACAGTGGTAATCCCAGCCCTCTGGCAGACTGATGCAGCAAGATAACAATTTCAACATCAGCCTGGACAAATTAATGAGAATTAAACTCTGTCTCAAAATTAAAAATAAAAAAGGGCTGGGGAAATAATTCAGTGCAAAGGCCCTGGGTTTAATCCTCAGTATCACGGGGAAAAAGGTAGAAATATTTGGTGAAACCATTTTTCTGTAGTACTAATTTTCTGAAATAGTTCCCTTATAACTTTATATTTGATATGAAAATGTATTTGTTTAATACTTCTAGCCTTACTAGAGTTAATTTTGATAAACTGAATTTTCCTCTAAAATTAATTATTTCATAAAAAAGGATAAACTAGAGTCATTCATATATAAATGGATGTTTCTTGAGAACATACTCTTAAGTGAAATAAATCAGACACTCATGAGCACACATCGAATTGTTTCTCTGATATGAGAGACCATAATGGTAAATAAGGACAAAGAGGTGTAATAGATATTATATAAAAGGAAGATGATGTGCAGAGGAGAGGAGTACTAGAAGGAAAGAAGGGGAAAAGCAGAAAGGCAACAGGGGAAAGAGAGGGGAAAGGGAAAATATGGAAAATGATGAATGAACCTGCTGTAAATAGGGAGGGAGGGAGCAGATGGGAGGGGTGGGGGAGAGGGGGGGGAACCAAGATACATCATGTATAGGTACAGAATTAATGTAATGAATGTGACCATTGTATGTAGAATGTACCAATACATGTTCTTGGTTTAAAATTAAAAAATAAAATTAAATTAAATTAAATTAATTATTTATTTGTATAGAGATCTGCATAAATTTCTCCCAGTGACTGAATGGGATATGATGTAGATTCACTATGATTTAGGGGGAAAAGACTATATTCTGACTAAATTTACAAAAACAAAGCTTATTTTTATACTCAGCTATCAAGAAACATACATATTATATTTTTCATTGTACTAATCATTACAGTATTTCTTTTTATTTACATATTATTTATCATTATTTATAAGAACATGCCTTGACTATTAACCAGTGGGAAAATTGATGACAAGTCACTCAAGATCAGAAATTTGAATTCTCTTCACTCCATATACAGCTATCATATGTAATATAGTGCAATTCTCATGGTAGGAATTCAACAAATATATACCAGTACGAAAAGCAATATAGACCCTGATAGAGGTTTGATATTTCATAAGTCTTCTATCAGCATGCTACCATGTAGTACCCAAGCCTAAGACCAAAAATTGACTTAAGGAAAAATATTTTATATAAAATTTTAATAGAATTGTAGCTATGTAATCTTGCTCCACTCTGCAAATAACTCTAAATAATACATTTAACGAGTATCAATTGTTAAGAAGTATGAATAAAAAATGATAATTTGACATTTAAAAGAGGGAAAGTTTTACACCATTATCCACAAACAGAGAAATTTATGAGAATAAAAAATATCTGACAAAGGAAATACTTACGAACTATTTGGAGTTCAGGGACACGTACATTTATATCTAACAGAAGTTCTTCTATGCCCTTGTCAGACTGACTTGCACCTATTTTGACTCAGGGAATGAGTGGCAGTTTGGCTATTTACAGGGTAAGATTCCAGAGACCCAGTAAACCTTTCAAAACCTCATTAAGGACTTGATAGGACATGTATGTGAGCTGATGGTTTCTCCAGGTGCGGCCTGTTAGTTGATTTTTCACTCTTTATTGGCTTCAGTATAACCAAGATAGATGCGGCACCATTTGAGCATCATGCAAACACCAGAGCAGCATTTTATGAGTCAGCAATCTGCTGTCATGCGTGAGCAGCATGTTGGGGGACAGTGATTTTGAAAGGAACTTCACTTCCTCTGTGTGTTTCATTCCTCTGAGCACCATAGAATGGGAGATAGAAATTGCAGACAATTTCACTGAAAATCATCATAAATAATCCCATACAGCATCATTTCAGGGCAAAATTTCATCTGAAAATAATGACACATTTATCTTAATAAAAAGGAAGGACTAATCAGACTGGTTTACTCTATTTGGTTTGCCTACATTCAGTTTTCCTGCCTGCTATATTTAAGTAATAACCATAAACTTGATACAAATATGCCATTAAATTTCCAATTTTTAGACAGATTTTAATGCAAAAGAAGATGAAATTTGCAATCCGATTCATACTATCCAAGCCTGAGTGCACTGAAAGCAACAAACTATGTTGAACAAGCTCTGAAAACATGTTTATTTCAACATATTAGATTCCGGTACTGAATTACTGTACACTTCAGACCACGAGAACAAAGTTCTCCCCATAGAATTCGCTGCCACATACAACTGTACAATCGTAAGGATGACACATGAGTATATGGTTTAGACATTTTTGAATAACTTATATTTTACACAGGAAGCTTAAATATGAGAATAATCATTAATCTAGAAAATTTATAAATAAATTAGATACATATTTCTAGGATGTCTTATAAGGGTGATACACAAGAAGAAAGTGATTATGCCTCTACTTTTGTCTAGAAAATTTTATAATTCAAGCAAGATGTTGAAGGATCGTTCTTTTATTTTAAAGAATATTTACAACTTTTGACTTTTTTTTGCATTGCATTTGTGGGCCTCGTGTGAGGCCATCACTGTCTGTTCATACCCACTCGTTATTAGCCATGTCTGCAGCATGCTGACTTTACTGAGCTGAAACATGCCATTGGGTTTAGTTTTTATATTTAGAGTAAGCATTATTCATACAGTATTGGTATTATTTAGGTGATATAGGTCTTTGATCATTTGACTTTTACACAATAAATGGTAATCAAGTAGATTTGAATGTATATCATTCTTTGCTTGTCTTTTTATTAAACTGATCTCCCAACTAGCTTATCTGCTCAAATATACAAACATATTGGAACATTTAGGCATTGCTCTTCTGAAGGCACAAGAAGTGAAATTATTTCAGGTGAGATAGCATTAATGTTTCCAGGCAAATATTGAAATCTAAAATCTTGCCAACACATTATTACATAAACACCAGTACTTGGGAATTTTTTTTTTTTTGGTACTATGAACTGGTAATTATCAGAGGTCAACACGGAGAAGGCTGCTGTTAGTTAAATGAGTATGTCCATGTTAGTTAAATGAGTATGCCCCAAGACAGGTCAAGCTTGTACCACTCCCTCCTTGTCTGTTTCGATCGCACTGTGGAATGGCATCTACAATTTGTTAAACATTTTCCCTTCAATCTCAATCTACTATGCTCTCTATAAATTCCTAATCTTACAGGATAGTTTTTATATTTCAATAATTTTAATAAAATGACAAAAACATGGAGACATCAGCAGCAACTGTGAAGTTTGGTTAAATACTGGGGCAGAAAGGGATGCAAGAGACATTGCAAACACAGTACCACTGCAGTACTAGACATCCTGGCACTACACCACATTGGTTATTCTGTCTTCTTTTTCACCCTGAATTCTGCCTTCTGCCAAGTACTTTCCCAAATTCCAATATTTTTTCATAATACAATATGTTAACATTTTTAGGTAAATGATACAGTTAATTTAATAGTTCAAGTTGAAAAACTCATATTCAACATTTGTTGCTTTACAAAGCATTGTTTGGATGCTAACAATTAAAACTCTACTTACAGGTCTGTTCACGAGACGGATATATTAATACTTCTGTACAGAACAGAAACACAACAACCCATTATTTCTGTACTCTGCGTTTCAGTGAGCAGCACTCTTAACCACCCAAGGACCCAAATTATAAACCTGACAATCACTCTTACTTGCATCTTGTTAATTTCTCTTTCAAAACCAGTCACGAACTCCAGTGAACAGTGTTTCATGCATTCTTGCTCTTCCCTGATATTCCCTTTCTACCTACCAATCAATCTGCCTTCCACCTAACTGCCTGTATTCATCTGTAAACAAATTCTCTTATTCCACTCTTTTAACATCATGCTTCATTTATTCAATCCCCAAAATAATAAAATTTTTCTTCTTTTTTATTAGTGTATGTTTGCAATACATAATATTTATAATCATTTGGGGGATATATATACATATATCATAAACTCCATGCAATGAATGAGATCACTCACAATATGCAAAGCAAATTCATACCGATTTTTTGAGTACTAATGTTGATTATACAGGGATTTTCAGTGTCTTTGAAACTGAGTTTGGGTAATCCTCTATTTTAAAACTTCTATGTAATGCAAAATTGTTCATTAAAGTCCAAATTATGGAAGAATATCTCCTATGGAGTTTGCTAGAGCAAGTAAGTGATGATTATAAGAAAAAGAAGGAGAAACCAGTGTTGATTAGGACATAATTAAGGGCATGTTTGATTATTTTCTTCAACACAAATATTTAAATACCTTTATGGAATTTCTTTAATAAATTGCATATTAACATTCAGAATTATTTAGAATATTTGTGTGTACTCTTTCACTTATTCTCACTAACATTGAAGAATGATACTTTTTTATTTAAGGAAATTCTAGCTAATAAGCTATTTCTCTCCCTTTAGGACTACTCTCAGTACCTAGAAATCACTAATAAATATCTGTTCATTAATTTTAAGTCTAAAACTATACTAACCAATTGCTAATTACTCAAAAGAATATGTGTTTTTCATCAACTACTATATCCTACCTAACTTTAATATTTTAAAAGCATAAATGAATATGTAACACTAAGTATCAAAGCAGATGTATCTTAGTGTTGATACAAAGTTATAAATAATGAGGGAAAGATTATTTAAATAGGCTCCAACCATATTCCTAAGTGAAATAAATCGGACACACATGTTTAAATACCGCATAGTTTCTCTGGTGTGAGAAACTGAAGTGTAAATAAAGATTAAAATGTATTATATTGGGAAAGGGAAGAAAGTGTCCAAATTGGAAAAGGAACAAGGGAGGGGGAAAGGAACAGAGGGACAAGAGAAATAAGAAATGGAAGGAAATAATGGAAACAAAGCTTTTGTAAATAGGGAGGGAGGAGGGGTGAGGGGAGGGGAATGGGAAAAAAAGAAGCAACAAGGTATATCATGTACAGGTACAAATCCCCAATGATGAATGTTATCAATATGTATATCGAAAATGTTCCATTAAAATAAAATTTAAATAAATAAATAAATAAATAAATAGGCTCCAGCTAAAATATGGCATATTAGAGATTTCAAAACCCTGGGGGTTATTCATTGTGGCTTAGAGTACTAAGAGGTTTAACAAGAGTAATGCTTGTTGCATAGTTAAACCACAGAGAAGTAGAATAACACATTTTTAAAAGAAATCGTACTGGCTCTGGACAGACAAACGGGTTTCTCAGAAATGCAAAATCTGAGACTCCTCTCTCATAAAGGGGAGAATAGAGACACCGCCATGATCCTTTGAGAAAAAAGAGTTGACATGGAAAAAATGTTTTCTCATTCAAATTATCTTATATTTATGAAACCAAAAGAAATGAATGTGTGTCTCTTGTCCTGTACGATGTCTCTTTTCATTCATTTTACCTGGAAATTTATGATACTGCTTTAGATATACATAGTTTTTTTTTCCAATTTAGATTATTTTTCTTAGACTGTGCTTTCATATTTCTTTTATTCCAATGTTCGTGGTGTTACCTTTCTCAGCTCTTTCTAGAAGTATGAACCTTTTCCTTTACCCTTTATATTTTCCTTTAGTAAGTATATGCAATATCTTTGCAAGTTATCTCTCTGGTTTATGTATTTAATTTTCCTTGATACCATTGCAAATTTAAATTTAGTATTGTTATTAGTTTCCTTTTTGATATTTCCTTATCATAGTCACATCATTTTCAATCTTATATTTTCATTTCAACTTGTTATCTTCATATAACTTCCCCTTCATATTTCAGTGACATTGTCATAACTTCCTCTTTTCCAATATAGATGTCAAATTCTTTACTGCTGTTTTCCTCTTAAATAATGTAGTTACTGTGTATTGATTCTGATTTCAATGAATGGATTTTCCCCTCCTGTTTAACTGGAGGAAATATTTTTACAGACATAATTTCATATCCTCTTTCTTTCTCTCTCACACATAGACTTATTTATTTAGCCCTTAAGTAAATAGAAATATATATTTATCTCTTAAGTGGATAGGAACTGGTGCCAAAAATAATCTATATTTTCTGTCCATTGGCAATGCTAAATCTGGACAGAAATATACGTATATATAACTGACCACTTCATACATATGTGACTATATACCACATATATGGGACTACATATGATATATGTCACTATATATTTCTTATGAGTGACCATATTATACTATTAACTATATATTTTACTTACATATAACTAACATACTTCATATGTATGTGACTGTAAATCTGGATATAAATTTTATATAGAGAGAAATATATCCTGACATATAATATTTCTATCCAGATTTAGCATTGCCAATGGACAGAATTCGTAGATTGCTCTTGGCACTGCTTTCTATTTACTTAGGAAGTGGCCACATAAAACTGTAAAATAAACAGATATGAATATCTCTGAGTCAGTTACACAGTGAAACAGTTTTGTATGTGTGTTTGTGTGAGTGTGTCCCTTTTTCCCCAGTGGAAATCTGTTAGATCTACCAGAGAGCTTTTTCTATGCCTGTGGCCTAATTATCTGGCACTGTGAATGTATGGCAAACATGAAAAAGTTTCCTAGTAACTTCTCTTGCTTTCTTACCTCTGTTTATACACACAGCACTTGAATACATGGAGGGGTATCTTGCAGGATTCTTCACCTGAATGCAAATAAAAGAAGTACAGATGAGATGAGAGGACCCAAAATGCTGGAATCTCAAAAACATCACTAATAGTAGTGACACAGCTTGCCTGTGTTTTGATCGTCTCCCCACAAACACACAAATTGAACAGCTATTCACGCACCAAAGTACCTTCATGAGAGTAAAGGGAACCAGGTAAATAGTGCCTGGGTTTTAGAATAATAAGAAAAGGTTAATGAAGGAAGGGAGGAAGGAAATCGTTGCCTGTGGCACCCCTCCCCCAGCTCTACACAAAGAGATAGCGAGCAAGGCCTCCCACCAGAGGCTGGAAAAGGAACTGAGACTCAGTACTGGGCCTGTCACAGTGAAATCCAGTGCCAAGCAGAGCCTCGCCATCCTGCCCACCAGGCCAGAATCCACAGACGGAGCCTAGGGAACCATGTTAGCTGGTAGCCAGGGCACAGGCAGCAGAGTAAGGAGCAAGATGCCACCCACTGGACAGCAATACAAAAAAGTCAGCACAGGACTTTGCCTTGCAATTTAATGTTGGGCCTGCCATTAAGAGATCC